>JAPFUP010000270.1:0-130637 GCA_030780425.1 Beauveria varroae | reverse complement strand
ATTGGCAGCGGCATCTTTGCGACGCCCGGCGCCATCCTCCAATCAGTCGGGAGCCCCGGCGTCGCGCTGCTGCTGTGGGTAGTCGGCGCGCTCGTCACGGCCGCCGGCCTCGCCATCCTGCTCGAGTACGGCTCGGCGCTGCCGCGGTCCGGCGGCCACAAGGTCTACCTCGAGTACACGTTTCGGCGTCCGCGCTTCCTGGCGTCGACGCTCGTCGCGATCAACGCCGTCTTGCTGGGCTTTACCGCCAGCAACTGCGTCATCTTTAGCCAGTACACGCTCTACGCGGCTGGCTACGAGCAGGCTGGCGAGGCGGCGCAGAAATACGTGGCGGTGGCCATGCTCACGCTGGTGACGGCCATTCACCTGTTCACGCCGCGGTTTGGCATTAAGCTGCAGGACTTTCTCGGATGGGTCAAGATTGGCATCGTCGTGTTTATGATTTTGTGCGGCGTCTACGTCGTCGTGTTCCAGCCGGACACGGGCGTGCCGCTGGGCAGCCAGTCCCAGCTTACATGGGATCGTCTCTGGCAGGGCAGCAACTGGAACTGGGGCGTGCTGTGCACGTCGCTGTTCAAGGTGTTTTACTCGTACTCGGGCCTTGAAAACATAAGCAACGTGCTTAATGAGGTCAAGGACCCGGTGCGGACTCTGCGCTCCGTAACCAGGACAGCCTTGGTCACGGCATGCATCATGTACTTTCTCATCAACATTGCCTACTTTCTCGTCGTGCCGCTAGACGAGATTAAGGGAAGCGGCGAGTTGATTGCCGCGCTCTTCTTCCAACGCATATTCGGATCTGGTCTTGGCGGTCGAGTACTTCCTCTCTTTGTCGCATTGTCGGCTTTTGGCAACGTGCTCGTGGTGGTCTTTGCCATGGTGAGTCGACTTGGCCCCCCCCAGCAGTTGCAACGAAATGCTAATAAACTCTCAGGCACGGTTAAAGCACGAAATAGCGCGTCAGGGTTTTCTGCCCTTTTCCGACTTGCTTTCGTCGACCAAGCCTTTCAACTCGCCCTTTGGTGGACTCGTCGTAAACTACATTCCGTCATTTCTCATCATTGTGCTGCCGCCCTCGGGCAGAATCTACTCCTTCATCCTCGAGGTAGAAGGCTATGCAGGGCAGCTGACGGGCTTAGCGATTGCAGTCGGGCTGCTATGGCTGCGGTACAAGCAGCCAGACTTGCATCGTCCTTACAAGGCGTCACTATTTGCAGTCACAGTCAAGCTTCTGTTGAGCGTCGCGCTGTTGGTGGCGCCTTTTGTGCCGCCCAAAGAAAAATACACGGGTGGCCTATTCTACGCCACGTACGCCATAGTCGGCATGTCGACGTAAGTTTTGCCTCTAGCAATAAGATGCAATGTGCTGACAGAAACATAGTGTCTTGATCAGCATAGTATACTGGTACGTTTGGACAGTGCTTATTCCCCGGTGGTGGGGATACAGCCTTGAGGAAGAGGACGCCATTCTGCCGGACGGAACGACAATTACAAAGCTCATTCATAAGCCTCTTCAATGAGTGGATAGACTGTTTTATACCAAGGTCTAATGATAGTATTCATTGCATGCGCATCGAGAAGAGGCTACTTGCTCCGGCCTGCCCTTGGAGGGCGGCAAGCAAGTACCCGAATATACCACGCTCTCTGTACATACTGATGAATTGGAACTTTTGCAAATTCTTTTGATATCATTATAGAAGTCTCAACTCTCAAGTATCTTTCTTTGGTTCTTTAAATTATATCAAAGTATTTCTTTTTTCTTCTCAATTGAAAAGCCTCCTCACTACGTAGCCGGCGGGTTGCCATTGCATCACACTGTTGCAAGTGATGATCGATATCATATTGTTGGTTAGCAATGTACAATAAATGAGTCCGGGGCTACAGAAAAACCAATGAGGCAACAAGATAATCAAGTCAAAACATGAGAGATTGGTAATGACCGAGATGACAAAGGTATACAATTCACCCTCTTTACACCGGCTAGCCATTCGTAACGTGCAATATTGCCTCGGCACAGTATTCTGCATCTACAGTCCGTTCAAAGATGCCTTGGCCAAAACCGGCCTGATTATACAAAGTCTCCGATTCCCAAGAGGGGCTCGTCCGCGGGGCCGTCTGGTATGCCGATCGCCCACGTTACCCACGCCCGATATCATTGGTGTGAGATGGCGCGATCGGGCTGCAATGACAAAGGCCCAACTCCGCACGCATTTCAAATCAAGACCCCCCAAGACGCGGGCTTTCGTTGGCAATGGCCTGCAACTTTACTTTGTGTGGCTGAAATGCTCTGACGTGCTCGGGACTGTTGTCGAAGCACCCGCCGCGTGTGTGATTATCAATCCGGGTATTACCATGATCTGCTCTCCAATGACGTGCTGGGGAACGATAAAGCGATGCTTGGGTATAAAATTCATCTCCAACTCAAGCAGATGTAATCCATTTCGCCCTATCAACTAGAAACTCAGCCCTGTTTCAGACTTTGAATTGAACGTGCATCTACTCTACCAGCAACATGGCCGCCGCAGCAGTCCAAAGCGCACCCATCATCAACACCCAGCCACGGGTTCAGATTGCGCAACAGCAACAGGCAGACTCCCGCGTCCCCAAACATGACGTTACAGCCAATCTCAACTTTTACCTGGACAATGCCGACGGCTCTCCCCCACCTCCTGCCTACGTCGACAAGCCCGAGACGTACCAGCAGAAAAAGGACACACATCAGGTGCTCATCAAAGACATTGCTGGCGAGGAGGACAAGTACACCCTCGACCGTAATGGCTTCCAGGTTTTTCAGCGTGCGGTGACGGAGCGCGACTTTGTCGACGATGAGCAAATCAAGTCAGGCTACTACGCCGAAACCGAAAAGCTGCTCAAAGACGTGTAAGTGGACAACCATGTCATCGCACCATTGCATCGCACAATGGCTTTTTAATACATTCACTATATTGTATTCCACTATAACAATCCGACGAGCAACCCCTCCCGCTAACGCCTCTCTTCTTGTAGAACCGGCGCCGACCGCGTCTTCATCTTTGACCACACAATCCGGCGCGTGCCCGCCAGCACCAAGCTCAGCAAGACAGCGCGCCCGCCCGTGCAGCAGGTGCACATTGACCAGACCTACGCCGCCTCTCTCTCGCGCGTGCCGCACCACCTTCCCCTCGAGGCCGACGAGCTCGTTCGCGGCCGCGTGCAAATCATCAACGTCTGGCGGCCGATCCGCACCGTGCGCCGCGACCCGCTCGCCGTCGCCGACGCCCACTCGGTGCCCGAGACGGACCTCGTCACGCGCCAGCTCATCTACCCGAACCGCAACGGCGAGACGTTTAGCGTAAGGCACAGCCCTGGGCAGAAATGGTACTACCGATCGGGGCTCGCGCCGGATCAGGCGCTCCTGATTAAGTGCTTTGATAGCAAGACGGATGGGAGGGCCCGGAGGGTGCCGCATTCGGCGTTTGAGGATCCGGCGACGCCGGAGGATGAGCCGACGCGGGAGAGTATTGAGATTCGGGCGCTCGTTTTCCACACGACGGATAGGGACTGATGGGATGTATCATGTAACAATTTTTGGTCTATTTTATGATGTATACGCTTCGAAGATTGGCTTCACTAGTGCTTGTAATTTTCATGTTATCTCTCATCTGCCATGGGCTTACATTGCTGCTGTTGCTTTTTCCGTGCACCTTAATAAATCACCGAGTCTTGTGTCATGGAACGAATCAAATTAAATGACCAAAACTTATGTATCGATATCATTTCAGTTTACACGTCAGGCTATCATACGAAGAGCTTCATTATAAAATCGACTCCAACACGCTCTTGGGTAAATTGTAACATCATTGCAATCATCACCACGCTCACCCTTTTCCTTCACCCGCATTAAACCCCCCTTTCAATGCACACTGCACAAACTACAAATTGTTCATTCTAACGCTTCCCTGCGACTGCGAGTCACGCGCCTGCTCATTGGCCGCCCACTTGCCGCGTTCCGAGTTTTGCTGGCGGAGTACACGCAGACGCTGCTGCTTGCGGCGAAAGATGAACAAAACGGCAGCAGCAATTAGCGCCACGCCCGCAAGAGATCCAATTACGATGCCAGCAATCGCGCCGCCAGAAAGACCCGACTTTTTGCTGCCGCTGCTGCCGCCAGCACTGGGCGACGACGAGGCGCTCGCGGTCGAAGATGCGCCGCCGCTGCCCGTCTTGCTAGGGTCGGTGGGCTCGGTGGCGTTGAAGCAGGGGATGGACTCTTTAAAGTTGGAGAGCTCGACGTAGGTAATGTCGGAGCAGGCGTAGAAGGTCTGGTTCTCGGGCTTGTCAAAATCGGCAATGTACTTGATTTGCAGCGTGGCGTTGGTGCCTGCTTTGACCGAGGCGGCGGCGTCGGGGAGTGTGACGCAAGTGTGGCCGAGCTTGATGTCCTTGAAGGCCTCCATGCTGATGAGGTTGTGGAAGTCGCTGTTGGTCTTTGGTTCTGTTTTTCCCCTGTGTTAATTTTCTAGGTTCATGAGGGAAGAATTGAGATGACTTACCAGGAAGATATGAAATGGCCAGCTCAAGGTCATAGGACTCATCCTGGGCGACGAGGGCAATCTTGCCGCTTTCTGCGACATTGGTCAGGACGCGGACGGCCGGTACCTTTTCAACGAAAAGAAAAGACTTACGGAGAGGGAAGCTGGTGCGGTTGCCAACGCCGGCAATCGAGCCACAGGGAGCCGTGTTGTCGGCGTCGGCGGACCAAACTCTGTCAGGCGGCCACATAAAGGCGGCCGGCCCAATCGTCTCGGATGTCATTGGGCCCTTGGCCGCGGCTTTGATACCGGCGGCAGAGGCGCCAGTGGCCATGAGCGCCGATACGGCAGCAAAAGTTGTAAGACGAAGCATGGCTGCAGCAAAGTTCTTGACCTATAAACTGCGAGGCAAAAGCACAGCAAGAATAGGTGTCGAGGGCGGGGTTACGAGAGGAGCGGTCGAGAGGAGAGAGACAAAGACGCACGCGAGTTTCCAAAGACGGGCAGGCTCATGTATGTAGGTGGGATGGCGCCGACATTAATACCTACAGACTACAGGACAATGAAGACGTGGCTGCCACACCCTTTTGCGAGACTACTGCTTCTGGACAAGAAAAAAATAAGGATTTTTCATGATTTTCTTTTTCCCTTTCTTCCGTCGTCTTTTTGCTTCTTCCGTTCGGCCTCCCACACTTAACAGGGCAAGTTTAAAGCCGAGCCCATCACCTGCCACTCCGAATTGTGGCGTTTTATTGAACCCGATGGAGAACATTTGCAGGCAAAGCCAAGCCCGTGCACGACGAACAGGTCACTGGGGGAATCCACCTTTGCCACGCTGCAAGGTAAAGCTAATGATTAAAAATGCAGTAAAAGAAAACCAAATCATTTTGCCGAGCCATGTGGAATATGAATGGATGCAGATGAAGAAAAAATATAGAAAATGGCATGACTGGCCGAGAAAGAGGGCCAAGGGCCCAAGTTTAAACGAGTGGACAGCCATGACACCCACCCTCTTCCGCGGTGCGACCCCTCCTCTTGCACCGTGCAGGCGAATATCGGGCAGACTGGAAGGGGGGAGGCTGGCATCTGAAGAGGTGGTGTGGAGATTCAACCGGTGCGGAGATGTTGAAAAAAAAAAGAAAGTGGTGTGGAAAAAACTGCTTCGGAGGATGTATGGCCGATGTTGAGGAATTTCTCCCTACCAAGTATTTTCTTGAAAAGTTATCAGATGATCTGATTAGATGCCACTCCAGTTGATTAGATGGGTTTACATCCTCTCATTGGTCATGGTGGAACCCGCCATGGGGCTATTGAGGGTCCGCCCACCGGTGCGACTAATGGCGACGCCGTTCAAAAGTCCCAATGGCCCTGTCCTTGCATAGGGAAGCGATAATGCTCCCCGGTATACATGTCTTGGCGTTGAGGGAATTCTTGTTTTTTTCTTCTTCTACTTTTTCTTCAAATTCTTGTGCGCCATGAATACTGAGTGGCTCGATAAATGTCAGCCCGTGCATTTCAGCTCCAGACGAGCTTAACCAGCAACATCCGTCTCCCGTCGCATTTGCTCGCCAGCAAGGCCATCAAAGGCAAGCACCGAAAAGACAGACGGAGTTGTAACAAACAGATAAAGTCTTAGAGTAGATGAATTAATAACACGGCAAATTGTATACTCTATGCCGAGAAACGTCGTCCCCAAAACAGGAAGCTCATGCCTAAATTGCCTGCCCCCCTCCAAGACAAGGCGGGGGTCGCTCTTTGTCGGGAACAAAACATCCAATAAAGATCATCTCATCCACTTCGCTCATCCACACACACACACACACACACTTGTCACTACCGAAGGATCCAGCAAACGTTGCCAGCCACACTGCAAGAGCAAAGACAGGGATCTCTGCCCTCTGACATGTCTGCTGCAACGGCTGTCAACAACCACACGAGCTTACCGTTCTGTGGCTTGCCGCTTGCCCAGTTGTGGCCACTATCTAAATAATCCATTCCTGATGGTGCTCTTGTTTCGCCGGTTCTAGCCCATTCGATGTTCTCTCCCCCCCCATGCATGTCCGGCCCTTGCCCCGTCGGCGTCCGAAAGGCGACTCCAGTGTAGCGCGTCGCATGTTCATGACCGTTGTCGCTTCGTAGAGAGATAGGTACGGATATGGCTTTGCGCATTCCACTTCCGTTGCCCCTGACTCCTTTTTTGGATCTTTTCCGTCCTCCTTCATCAACACCAGCCACTCGCTATAAGTACGCTCCGGGCCTTCTGCTCTCGCCGTGTTGGTCCTTTTTCCATCCAACAACATTCCCGTCTTGTCATTTCCAGACACACTCGCTCAACAGTCCCTCGTTTCTGTGGTTTTAGCAAAAATCCTTCCTCCTCTCCTCCTCCACAATGCACTTTGTCGCCAGCCTCGTCGCCGTCGGCTCCGCCGTCTCTCTGGCCTCTGCCGGCAGCATTGGCTTCGAGTTCCCCGCCTCGGTCCCCCTCTCCAAGCGTCAAACGTCCGGTCCTGCCTATGAATGCCACGCCAACTGCGGTATGTATCACACCATCTCTTTACCACTCTCCTATAATCTCGTCGCCCACTTTCTGATATCAACCACGCAGGCTACGCCATTCAGGACTCGGCCAAGGAAGGCTACTGCTCGGATGCCAAGTGGAAGAGCCTCCTCAGCAATTGCCTCGACTGCGCCCTGACCTACGACATTTGGAAGCACTACGGCACCAAGGTCGGCGCCGCTGCTGAAAAGTGCGGTTTCGAGTCCACCCCCAAGCCTTCTGGCGGCGCTGGCAGTGCCGCTCCCTCGGAGCCTGCCAAGACTGACGCTTCTGCCCCGGCCTCGTCCGCCCCGGCCTCGTCTGCTCCTGCATCTTCAGCCCCCGCCTCTTCGGCTCCGGCTACCCAGTCTTCTGCTGCCAGCCAGCCCTCTGCTCCCAGCCAGACCTCCCAGTCGGCCACGGTCCCCAAGACTACCACCACCCAGGCCACCGGCTCGTCCCAGGTGCACTCTACCTCGGCCGCCACCACCGCCAAGCCTACCGCCAGCGCTTCTCATACTGTAAGCACTCCAATGCTGTACTCGCTTGTCAACAATCACCTAACATGAATTTCCAGGCCGGTAACAACACCACCAGCACCCAGATTCAGGTTGGCGCTGCCAATATGCAGAAGCCTGCCATGCTTGCTGCTGGTGCCGTCGCCCTCTTTGCTGTCAACATGATCTAAGCTGTATAACCTTCTCAAAGCTCGGCCCGACAACGAATTGGAGGGCTAGTGTGTAAATTCGATTAATACTCTTAAACCTAATACAAGTTGTGTGCCATTTTGAAAACACTTGCTCCTGTATCTGTCATTGTTATTCCAGCAGATTTTCCAAGTGAAAAGATGAAATACTCCCAACACCCAAGACAGATCCCGCGTCGTTAAAACAGCGCTCCAACATCCGTCAACATGAATTCATAAAAGCAACTCATCTTAAGCTTATCCCACCAAACGCTCTGTCCAGCGCTGCTCCCTCGTCCGTCGCCGGTTCCGCACCACCAGCCTGTCCCGCAACAGGCTCACCAACCATCAACTCATTCTCTGCCTGCGCCGCCGCCGCCTTGCCCTTTTCCGGCTGCAGCAGCCGCGCATCACTGTCCAGCCATCCCGGCGCCAGCCTTCTCTTCTCCGCGAGGTCGCGCTTGCGGATACGCTCCTCAAACGCGCGCAGCTCGCGGTCCGCGTCCTCCTGCATCTTGGTCACGTGTGCGTGCAGCGCCTGGCATGAGGCCACAATGTCGTCGGGGTGCGCGGCGTTGCCCGACTGCGAGACAATGAAGCGCGGTTTCGGCTGCTGCTGTAGTTCGCTCGTGGGGCCGGATGCCGACGAGGAGGAGGTGGTGTCGGCGTTGGGAATGCCTAGCGCTGAAGGGGGAATGTTGGACGGCATCGTCTTGTACGTGTACGAGAGGGTCGTGGCGGTCGGCAGCGAGACAAAGGGAGACACGGTGAGCGGAACTTGTTCGAGGAGAGGATGGGGTTCTGTTTGAAGGTGTACACAGTGAGCGGGCGGCTTTGAGAAAATTGGACGAGGTTGGATGTGCTCACGATGGCTATACATGGTCACTTGCGACGGCAGCCGCAGGCCCTAGCGATGCGACTAATCGGGCTGCACAACCAGTCTCTAGAGACCTTTGATCAGGTTGTATTCAAATCGACAATGATAGGCTTGCGGCGAGGCTGCTGCAGATTTTTCAATAGTCAATCACTGATGTTGTAAGAGCCAAGCTTTCGCAGATTCAAGGCCACGCGCGGGCGGTCATGTCATTGCCCCACCGTAAAACGCGAACGATTTTTGTTCTATCTTGTCCCCCGCGATCCAGGAAGCTCTAGTTAGCTCAAGCGCTCCTCGCCTACAACCAAGTCCCTTTCATTTCACTTTTCTTACCTCCAGCTTCAAATTGGATGGTCGGTGTAGCTAGAGGCATCGCGAAACATCTACAATGATTGCAACCACCATCCGCACCCCGCCGTCGCTGGCCGACTTCCTTCCCCTCGCCGAGTACCAGTCGCAGACGCCCGAGTCCTTTGTCGATGGCAAACCCGTGCTGCATCTACACATTGTCGGCGCCGCGGCCTCGGCGCCCAAGGAGCAGGTTGTCGGCGGCGCGCTGGCTCTGTTCCCCGCTGATTCGCCTGCCGCCGCCGCCGACGCCGACGCCGAGGAGCTCGTCGAACAAAAGGTCGACGTCTACGTCACCTCCGAGTACGTTTTTACACTGCCGGCTCCTCTTACCTTTTATCCTCCGCCAATAGCTCTAGCTAACATGTCGTCTTTGACCAGAACCTTTACCATCTTTAGCCCAGCCGCCGAAGCTGGCGTCTCGATACCCTACCCCTCCATCTCGATCCACGCCATCAAGCAACTTCCTTCCAGCTCACCCGCCGTCTGGATGCAGCTGGAGCTCTCTGACGGGAGCTCCTCTGACGATGACGACTTCCGCCTCATCGAGCTCACCATCGTTCCCCCCACAGCATCTGACACCGACACCGCCTCCAAGCTCTACGAAGCCATTGCTGCATGCTCCAACCTCCACCCAGACCCGGCCGGCGCCGAGGACAATGACGACGACGCCGACTACCAGGACCGCATCGTGTTTGAGGGCAGCGCCGAGCAGCACGAGGCCCTCGAGGGTTTCCGGGGCGTGCTGCGCGGCGCCGCGGACGGTGGGCTGCCGCCCCCGATGCCTGGTAGCGGGGGCTGGATCACGGCGGAGAACGTCGGTGAGTATTTTGACGACGAGGGCAACTGGATCGGACCGGGCGCCGAAGCGGGCGGTGAGGAAGAGGGCGTGGAGCTTGGAGAGGGCGCGGGTCGGACGAGAGCGCGTGACGAGATCGAGGTGCAAGGGGGCATCAATGGGCACGGCGCGGAGGATGATGCCGAGAGCAAGCGTCAACGAGTAGAGTAAGATGGTGGCAGAAAAAGACGTAACAAGAAAAACGGAACATGGCTGCAAGCACGGCGTTTATTGGAATACCTTGATAATAAAACACAAAACAGGAACCAGGAATACCAGGATAGCACAGAAGAAAAGGATATTGTTCTATTGAAATATACTATATAGTTGATTATGAGACAGGAGTAAATACTCCGCATTATGTTTAGCTAGTCTGCTGGCAATGCCCATCTAGACAGAGAAAGGAAAATAAAAAGAGGACAGTGATCGCCAAATGTCAGTCGTGGGCTCAACGCCACATAAATGTAGAAAGGGTAAACGGGGCCTGCTTTCCCAGTACAAAGAAAAAAGTCAACAACGAAGAAGATAATGATGCAATTTCCAAAAAGAAACACTGGTCAACGAAAGCTGATCAGATACACGCACTCATCAGTCGTGTGTGTTTATTAAGAGCCGTGTGCTTTTGACATGTTCAGTCAGAGCTCTCCGCATTTCCCGCGACTCATTTTTTTTTCCGTCGCCATCGATGAGAGCACTTTCGTCTTTACATGCGCAGCAGCTTCTTATGCAGCTCCCTCTCCGGTGACGGCAGCAAAAAGCCATCTTTATCATAGAGCCCCAGACTGTCCACGCTGCCACGCTTCTCCCTGCGCTGCGCGGCCGCCAGCTCCGCGACGGCCGGGTTCCGGGGCGGTCTGGCCGGCGGCGACGCCGGAAGCGAGATGCCCAAGCCCGCATTCTCCTTGCCGTTATCTGGCTCCTTGTCCGGGCCCTGCTGGTAGCGCTCCACCATGTAGCCTACATTGCCCAAGCTTCGGCGCGGGTTCTTGGCCGGTCTTTCCGGCGTCGTCGGGGCCGTCATCGTCGTTGCTGATTCCGAGCGTGCTTGTCCGCTGCTGTCGCTCTTTTTCGGGCGCGGACCGCTTGGACGGTTCCTTCTGCTGTTGCTTCTCTCGAGCTTATCACGGCCACCAGCACCATAGACACTCAGATATTGACGGGTGCCCATGCGGGGAGGTCTCGACGCCTGAGCCGTCGTCGGCCGCAGGGCCTGCTGCTCGGTGCTTCCAAGTTCGACCTGCGCAGACGAGACGAGCGATTTGCAGCTCACGTTGCTGGTGAGCGAGTTCATGCGGCGCAGCTCCGCGACCGAGCGGCACACAGACAGGCCCTTGACAATAGTGCCGCTGCGCGAGGCCGGCACGCCGACAATCTGCGGCTCTGCATTGTTATTGTTATAGTATTTATCCTCATGGTAGTCGTTGCTGTAGTACGACGACGTGACCGATGGCTTGCGGATGAGGGACTTGTTGCGCGCGACGCTCTTGGGCGGCGGCGACAACCCCTGCGGCACGACCGACCCGTCGGGTGCGAAGACGACCGGCGGCATGGGAAGCGCACGCCGTGATTGCCTTTTCGGTGACGCTTCTTGCGCCGCCATCACTATGCTGACAATCTCCTGCTCGCTAAACGGCGACGACGAGGCATCCGAGCCCCGCCGACGGCCAGGATCCTTGACCGGCGTCACGTCATGCCCGCCAGCCTCTGCCGCATCCTTCTCCATGGTCGTATAGTCGCTCAGTATCGTCGTGTCGACCGATATGTCAGTGTAGCTCGACTCAGACACCTGCGGCGAAACGCAGATACTGATTTCTGCCGCCGCCTCCGACTTGGGACGGACGTCCTCGTAGGCGCGCGCCTGGGCGGGGGGCGGCAGGACACCGGCAAAGCGCTGCACGTCGAGCGACTTGTGCAGCCTCTGGTAGCCCTGCTGCTGCGGCTGCTGCTGTTCTCGGAGGGGCGGGCTACGGTAGATGGACGGCATGTTCTCAAGGTCAATGTGGCGAACGAGAGTGTCCGAGCTAATCGTCATGGTGCGTCGCAGGGGCGCAAGCTCGGGCAAACCATCTGCGCGGATACCGTGCTCGACAAAAGGATCGTCGGGGCCCTCGACGACAGCCTGGATAGAGGCATGGTCAATTTCGTCCCCAACACTGTAGAGCGTGGAAAGGCTCGACGAGGCATCGCTGTCGACGGAGCGGCGTCTCTGGGATCGCTCGCGCTGGGGACTTCTTTGCGGGCTCCTCTGCGGGCTTCGCTGAGGACTCGTATACTGCTGTTGCTGCTGAAGCTGCTGGTAATACTGGCGCTGCACACTGTCGCGTTGAGCTATACGCTCCTCCTCCTCCTTCTGATCGTCCTGTAGCTGCTGCAGCTGCGGCGTCGTCAGTTTCAGTATCGCTTCATCACCCTCCAGCCACTCGTGGCCACGCAGACGACTCGGGCTGCCCATTCCCCCAGGCAGCTCAAGCTCCTCCGTTGCTTGCGCAACGAGGCTGGTGGCCGCGCTGCCTACCGACGCGGCCGAGCCCTCACGCGTGCCCATGCCGCCACCGCTGGTACTACCAGGGATCCCATACCGCGTTGGGCTGTTGTTGTGGTTATGCGATAGACCTTGGCGAGATACGCGACCGCCGCTCCGCGATTTAGTCGGCGAAGTATATGGCGTGTGCAGCGACTTCTCAGGGGAGCGGCTGCGGCTGCGGTCGCCTTCGCGTAAGCGTTGTTCCGTGGAGCGTAGAATAGATTGCAGATCCGAGTCAGTGCAGGAAGGGTGCCGTGCGAGCACGGCGGCGGCCGGGCGGACAAAGTCTTTTGTACTGGCATCCGAGTCTCGGGTGTGTGTGGCGGAAGGCATGGCTGGCATTGACGGGTCCTCTTCGGCATGGTAGGTGTGATGTGACTTCTCGAGGTCTTCGTATATGTGGTCGTAGTTTGTGTCGTTCGGCTGTTCTCTGGGATCCTGTTGGTATGTAGGTGGTATTGGCTGGTGTTCTTGCTGTCGCTGTTGTTGTTGTTGTCGTTCCAGCTTCACCATCGGACCCTGCATCAGCACCCCGACCATTTGTCCCGCCCATCCACTTCCGCTGCCTGGTCTCTGTCTGTACTTGCTAACGCTCATCCGCCGCTCTCCACCTTCTGTGATCGCCTCCTCGTCCACCAGCCAGCCCCTTTCCTTTCGATATGACGCTCTGCTGGGGTTGAACAACCTTATTGTGCTGTACGTCGGCAACGGCGGCAGCACCGGCAGCGAGGAGATGCGCTTCAGTGAGAACCGTCTCAGCGTCATTTTCTCTTCATCGTCGTCGGAGTAGCTCTCGCGCACCACCGTCATGCGGCGCTTCGCCAGCCGCGTCGTCGAGGCGGGCTGTCGCAGCAGCGCCGTCAAGCCCGACGCCTCGTATGGTAGCGATGCCGTCGTCCGCGTCACCGTCAGCGGCGAGTGCCGCTTCTGCGCACGCCACGCCAGCGCGAACCCGACAACGATGAAGAGGGAGACGCCACCGCACAGAACAATGGCAATGAGCCAGCCGAGCCCGAGTGTGGTGGCGCCGCGTCGTTGCAGCAAGTTAACGCCGCCGAGAACGCCGTCCTTGCGGACCGATGCACTGTCCAGCGTCGTCATGGCTTCGTCCATCAGATCCTGCAAAGGGGGTTGTCGAGCTCGGCATCGGCTGCAGACTCTCTCCCCCTATTTGCCACCACTTTGAACAGGAAACAAGAACAAAAAAAAGGACTGTGTTGGCCTCGGGCCGCGGTGAATGTCCGTATGGCGTCTGCTGTTTGGGTTAGAATAGTGAAAGAGCAAAGGGGGCCGTGAGCGATAAAGGATGCCGCATTGTTTGGTGAGAGCGGTCACATTTTGTTCAAAGTCCTCATAAACAGTGGTCTGTGTTTTTGGTGCATATGGAGTGTAATTTCCATACAATGTCATGAGGAATGTGTTGCCTGGTGAGACGCATTCCAACCAAGCGACACCACTAGCCACCGAGAGGCCAGCGGCAGGCGGAAAGAAATATTATATGGAAATCTAGCGAGCAGAGAAATTCAGCCTCAGCTTTCTTTCTTTTCCAAAATCGCATTCTGTTGAGCTCGTACCAACTGGCAATAGGAAAATATGACGACATCCTTGAACCTGGTTGTCATTGGTTGCAAACCAACGCGTGGTATTCTCGCGGCCTATCCGCCCGGCCCGGCCCGACCAATTACAAGTCACGAGTACACGATTTATTCGTAAGTGGTAAAACCTCATGGCTGCTTGCTTCTTGCTAGATCCTATGTTATCAAAAAGAATTGCACAGCATTTCTGCCTCTATGAAAAGAAAAGAAAGAACCTTCAAGACAGAATGTTGTTTAAATCATACCAACTTGAAAGTCGTTCCAGTTTCCGGAACCTGTCCAGATCGTCAAAAATCCCCCACGAAATCAAATAGCAACCTTTAGTTTTTTGTACTTCATATTGCGCTCCGACTTTGTACTTATTTAGCTCCGGCGGACGTGAGCGTGGAGGTGGGAACGGCGGCGCTTGGCAGCGTCGACGGTCTGGGCGGGGACAACCTCGACTGTCTCTGTGACAGTGACGAGCTGCTGCGTCCAGAGAATTTTGCTAATAGTGTTGCCGTTGGTAATGTACTCGGTGCTGTAGTAGCTGTGCTCGACGGCTGATGTGGTAGGGGCCTCAGTGACGGCAGCGGCGGCAGCAACAGGGACAGAGGGGGTGATAGAAGCGGTAGGAGTGGGAGCGGAGGACGAGTCTGACTCAGAGTCAACCTGCTTAAAGACCTGACCAGGGAGGGGTTCGGCAGAGTTCGTGGGCGTTTCACCAGGAGTGTAGCTCAGGGTAGGCTTCGGGGAGGTGCTAGTGTCGGTGGGAGTAGGTGCACTGCTGCTAGTTTCGGGAAGGGACGGGTTGCCGCCGTCACCAAAGACGGCGATGTTTCCGGGAAGCTTATCCGTGGGGGCCTGAATATCCTGCAGCTCAGAAGCCAGCTTATCGGGCAGAGCGTTCTCGAGCTTGCAGGAGGTGGCGGTTCCCTGGTCGACAACTTTGAAAAGTCCGCAGTCCTCAATGCGTCCAGACGGATTGGTGCAAGTCTCGACGGCTTGCTGGAGGAAATCGCGGTCCCAACCCATCATGAAGTCAGCGTGGTAAGCGTAGCCTGTGAGAGTCAGTGGGGTTTCCCTTTAGAAAGTGCCGAGTACAAAACTTACCCTCAGTGTCGCCGTTGGAGAAGACGAAGCGACCGTTGCGGTCCTTATACGGACTAACAGACCAGATGGTCTCAAACATGAGAGAGGGAACGCGGGTCTCGTAACCCTCTGGGCAGGTACCAGTCATGACGAGGTCGGGGTAGGCCATGTGGGACTTGTGGTCTTTGGCGTCTGTATCCTTGCCGTTCCAGCACGAGGGAAACATGATTTCCAGACGGATACCGTCCTTGCAATTGGCATCGAGGTAGGCCTTGTCGGGCATGTAGTGGCGGTAGAGAGTGCCCTCGGGCTGCTTGTCGTAGTTGAGGCAGTTAAAGCCGAGGGCGCGCTGCTCGAGTATGTCTTGCTTGGTCTCGCCCATGGAGTGCCAAAGAGACTTGTCGGGATCAGCCTGCTCTGGGTTTCCAGCGGTGTAAGCGCGGCGGGTATTGGAGCCAGCAATCATGCGGAAGTCGTCGGGGAAAGCCTTGATGTTATCTCCGTAGAGAAGGTAGTAGGCGAGCATACCACCAACCTGGGTGACGAGCTCAAACTTTCCTGTGTCGGTATCCTGAAAGTACAGGGAGGGTGTCCAGTAGGCGGACTTGTCCTGCTCGACGCGGCAAGACGTGCATTTACCGGCCTTGAGAGCAGAACCGTCGGCAGAGGCGGAGAGGCCTAAGGCGAGTTAGATTGTCTCGGTTGTGTTGTGTTGTTTGCAAGCAATGCCAAGTCGAGAGAAACTTACCAGAAGAGCCGTGGAGGGAGTGAGCGTGAGCAGAGACATCCTTGGGGTTAACGATGGGATCAATACGGGCAACATCGAGACGGCCAGGGCACTCCATGCGCCAGAAGGCGTTGGCACTACCGGCCAAGCCGATCAGCACGGCGATAGTAAGCTTGAACATTTTGATAATATCCAAGTGCAAGAGCTGGTCTCAGACGCAGCGAGTTCTTTGATGGTAAGGAGTGGACGACGCAATGAGCAGTCTGAGATGGTGTTAGTGAGACGGGCTCGAGAGGAGGAAAAACGTTGACTAGTTGAAGAGATGCATTTGGGAAACTGCGAGAAACAATGGCAAAAGAGCAATGATCAAGTGAAAGGCAGCGGATGACGTGTTTGCAGGAACCAGAATCCGGCAGGTGGCAAGGGAAATGCATTGGCAGGGGTGGCAGGCGGCAGGCGGCAGCTGCGAACTGCGAGACGTTGAGTGGCTGGTGAGTTGGGGCTGCGATGGTGTTGCACCAACTGGAGCTGCACTGGCAACCGTCAAACGGCCAAGGTTCTTGCCATTTGATATCCTCTAGCATGGCGAAATTCGAGGCTGTCAAACCCGCTGCCGCCTCCTGCTTTTTTGAAAACAACTTTCCGTCTGCACCGCCGCCACCGAATTTGCCCATCAATCACACATTGCCGCATGTCGCGTTAAGGGCAGGGGTGGGGCGTTTGTCGCGGGAGAGGGTTCGAGGGTGTGAATGAGCGCAAACAACTTACCAGACTCGCAATCATTCAAGATAATTAAGATATTTCCAAAGAGGACTTGGGAGGCACTAAAATATCCTCGCCAATGAATAAATCCAGGTCCCTGAAAAGGGTAGATGACGTGGACGCAACTACGCAGTCACGAAAATCCCAACCTCGTGCGCGGATTGAAACTTGGCGAATTCCAGTGAAAGGCCCTGTTGCTGTGTGAGCGAGAGAGAACCCGATTTTTTATATGGCGACACACAAAAAGGCGCGTAATAGAAAAAAACTGGTCAACTGGGGCGGGTTCGAAGAAGCCGGACCAAAGAGGGAAATTTCGGTTTGGTGGTTGGATCGGAAATCGGATCGTCGTGGGTTGGTTTGCTGGTATATCAACGCGGGCTGTGTGGCGATGATGGGTTGTGAAAAGAGACGACGGTTTACGAGCTTGTCGAATTTGAAGAGGACTCGAAAAGGTCGAGAATGGTCAGTTTCAAACACGAGCGAGCTTTGCTTGATTGCACAACAGTTTGAGCGGGCCGAAAGGATCAAGAACTCGAAATCGTGATACAGGATCAAGGTTGCTCAAAGAATACGATGGTGCCGTCGAAACGTGGTGTTGAAGGAATGAATGCGGCCAGCAGAGTTGATAAAAGTTGAAAGGAGCGTGGGTTGCAAATATTGCGTGAAAAGAAGGGAAGGGGACGAAAGAAAAGGAGCGAAATGGGTTGTCAGAGGACTCTTGCGTAGAAAAGAAGAAAGGGAGGCGAGGAGGGAGGATAGACAAACGCCGTGTATAACTGGTCCGGAGTAGAGGCAGAGGCAGACGAGCAAACGGGCGACGCAAGGAAGCGCCCCAAGTGGCGTGCGGTCCCGGAAGTACCTGCAAGTACTCAGGAATAGCGCAAAGACGCCTCATGAGCCAGCTGAGGTGAGCGGAGATGAGGGGTGGAGTGGCCATTTACAGTTAAAGGTACTTTCATGTACATGCCTCAATAGGAAAAAGGTGTGAAGCTACCTTGGACAGCCAGCCCAACGATTAGGTAGGTGTCAGGCAAGACATCTGGGCTATTTGAGTTTGATATCGGTGTTTCAAGAAACTCAGTGCAAGTAGAAGTCATCTGATCAACTTGCGGCCCATCACGACAGTAATCCTCAATCTATGTATTGCATCGGGCTGATCATTTTTTTCAAAGCGAGCCGCTCACTGAGGGACCGCCAAGTATGACAACGGGCTTATGATATTACCCAGGTTTGCAAGGGGCACCGGCCAGGCGGTTCCTGTCAAACCTGCTTGGCCTGGCCTTGAGCGTCAAGTGTCTCACGACAAGCTGTGGTGGTGGGTTGTCCTTGCGGCTTGTCCATAGTACAAGCTCAAACCTCGCGAACTGTGCGCATCAGTCATGTACCCTCGACATGATCGACAATAGAAGGCGAAAGAAAAATTGCAACACCATCTATCCTTCTTCCGTCAGGGGCCGACGGCCCAGGAGAAGTCAAGCATATTGCGCGTTATAGATTAATTAGTTGATTGGCCTGGAGAGACCAGGACCAGCTATTGGCGTGGGCCAAGGAAAGGCGCTTATTGCCTATTTAAGAATGGCCCTGGTCCACGCCGCCAGCGCAGCATGTGAACCTGCAGGCGTACAGGCGCTGTAAGCCTGTAACTGAGGCGGGCACACCAATGTTTGCTGTTTTCGGTGTTTGTGCCAGGCTATTGGCCGAGGTATTTACGTCTCTGTAACCAAAATCAATTTATGAAGGAGTCGATTTCTGCACCAACTACGTATTGTGCATGCAGAGGCGTTTCGTATTAATGTCGCGCGGGTATGTGCATGCTTTCAAAAGCATGTAGGTCCAGGCGCTATTGTCGTATCACGGTCGTCTGGTTGACTTTTTTTTAATAGAGAAAAAAGAGAAAAGAATCATTCAGCTCGACTCAAGCGAGTGCTCAGACGTGACTGATTTGGCACCTGACGACCTGGGCAAACTCTGATAGAGATGAGACGGTGCGGGGATATTGGCACGATTGGGTTGTATGTAAGTGCAGTGCCACCCTATCATGGTATGCACATGAGAATCATATCGAAAGAAAGAGTCTTGCATATAGGAAATGAAAACCATTCGGCCGGGGTTTCTGTTCTTTTCCGTCTGTTCTTTCCAAGTATCGTTTACTCTTCTCCAAGTCTTGATATCACGGAGAATCTTCTCCTTCTGTTCTTTATCTTCTTGCCTTGAGCACAGGAATGGCACAGACGACCATTGCCAAGGCTTGCATTACCCGGAACGATTGGTCAGTAATGTCCCGTGGCACGATGCTTGCCTGCAGGGTTGGTGCTCGCTGCTTTGCTGTACCTGAAAGTACCTCCTGACCTGCCCTAGTGCATGATTTCTGGGGCGTACCTTGCAGGGGCATGAAACGATGGCAAGACATGGCCCCATCGATCTTCGACCAATCAGAATTGCAAATCTCTCTCGCGAAGAGCCCCTAGTCCCGCTTTACACCCGCCGGCCCTTGGGCATTGACCAGGGGTGGTCAAGGCAAGGGGTACGTACCTCGCTGATCAAATCCTCCGTCTTTACGAGAGGCGCCTACGTCATACTATCCCATTAACAAGATGCCATGCCATTTTTCTTATTGTCCCCAGCCAGCCTGTGCTTATTATGACATAGGTGAGAAATACATATGTGACTGGGAATGGGTATGACTATGAATCATCGAGACGGTTTCGCGCGCGTCCAACAGATCTGGTCTCGTGCCTTCTTTACAATGGCCAAGGCGACAAATCGAAACAAGACGAGACGAAACGTTCGAAAAGACCCTTCTTGCAGGCTTCCTCTGTCATGTCAACAATACCAGTAAGCTCAAGGTTCAAGCCCCTACCCTGGTTCTCCCTTTTTCCTCCTCATTTACTAAATCGTATCCCCCCCATCTGTGTGCAGGCTTGTACCCCATCCAAGCATACGGTCGATCGAAACAAAGAATTAGACGAATCCGTTTTTACGAGGTTTCCCCGTTTTCTCGCGCGGCAACTTGCTGTCATCAACAACAACTCCATTTCTTCGCCCTTTATTGGCTTTGGATCATCCCATTGACGCGCGTCTCTTTCATAATAATAAAAGACTCACCGTTCAAAGTGGGCTTGGTGCTACAAGAGATATTAGGTCACACTACAGCCATCTTGTCTTTCTTCCATCGCGTCCCATGTTCTACATATCCACTCGGCCACTCGTCCCGACTTTATATAGAATCAAAACCAGGGCTCGTGAGCAGCTGTCGGCCGAGTCGCATCACCAATGTCCAAATTTCCTATCAGTATTGCCTGTAGTACTCCATTTGCCGTATCCACCACGACGCGCTCCCCATCTTCCAATATTACCAGCCGCTTTTTTCCTGGCTGTGCCTTGGAACGGGCCCTGCAAATAGTAATCTCGGCCCCGTCTCTCTCCCAACTCGCGCACTGGTCCACGGATATTCAGATGTAATTTCGGTCAGCGGGACTTCTCTTCTCCTCTGCTCCTTGGCGAGGTAGGGGGCTACGTATACTTCTCCAAACCTTCATGTCCCGACCCGACTGCCACTGTGGACCCGCTTCACGAGAGCTTCACTGGGCTGCTCAAGACTAACAGTATACGACAACCGATTCCGACTCGGGACTATCGGCGGTGAAAAAATAAATCGAAAAGTTTAATTACCACTATTCAAATGTAACTTCCATTCTGGTACTAACCTCCATTCGTTTGTGCTTTCTTATCTTTTTTAGCCCTGTAGGGTAACACTCTATGCGATTCTTGAACCCCAGTATCAACATTGAACACCGTCTGAGTAATGCCCGGAGGTCTTCATCTAGTTTCGCGACCTAGGAGAAAGTCTGCGAGTTAAGCTGCGAGTGCACTTTTTGAGCCACGTAGTTGGAAAAAAGAGGGCTTGTTCATGACGTGATATCTCGCAGTTGATGGGTGAGTGAGATGAAATTGGCGAGAATGAAAGGAAAGGATGAGACAAAAGTAACGAGTTCTTATTACTCAAGCTGTAGTCTCTCCTGTCAATCAACTTCCAACCTGACAAAATGTGCCAAAATGTCGACCGAGTCTTTAGACGGACCGCTTGCACTTCCTGTTGCGCGTTTCTACTGTTTTACATTCCTCTGCCCACACAAAGCAAAATTGGACCCAACCTCGCGCCAAAGACGCGACCATCTATCGAAAATCAATTTTTTTTTATTTTGAGTTTACATAAACTTTCTTCCTAAAATCTTACGATGTCAACAACGACAGGTTTCCTTGACAATCCAACTTCTTGGCTACTGTCATAGTCAAGCCTTTTAGTCAAGCTTTTCTGTAATGACTCCCAGTGCGTTGATGCAGCCGCTGAACTATCACAAAGGTTAGCACGCAGCATGTTGTCTTCATCCTCACATTCGAAACTTACAAGTGTACAGTAAAATCCCGTAATCGTCTCCCCGGCCGGCACCGGCACCGGCACCGCCCTCACTTTGACTCTGAGCTGTTTATTCTTTCGCCGAAAGTGACAAGACCGACCCCGATTTGTAAAGATCTAAAAAACGCGTCAGATTGTCCATGCGTCATGGTGCATCCGAAAAAAGCCTACCTTGAACGACTCCAGCTCGGTGGTGTCGTTCTCCAGATGGCTTCGACACGGATTGACAAGCACGTCCAGCTCAACGCCCGTAATGCGCTCGCCGCCAGGGCCATCAATGGGAAAAAGCTGTACGGACGCTAGGTCGGACTCGGGGAATTCACCCAACAAGTCCTTACACGTTTCGACCCAGTCGATATGGTCGGAAGTGTAATCGAATTCGATTCCGGAAGGCGTGGAGGTAAGGTACACCCGAATGCCTGTCAGGTAAGGGAGGCTCTGACCCCTCGTACCCCCAAACACGCTGCGATAGATTGGGTCATATACACCATCGTCGGGATACATCATTCTAAAGATGGCTTCGTTCAGTTGCAGCTCTCGGTCTGGGATGCTATCTTCCCACAACGCAATGTCACGCAGCGAAGTAGACTCCCACTCTGCCCGGATACCTAAACTCGTAATCTTGCAGCCCTATTCTCAGTCAGTACCGAAGGAAGAGGAGGGATGAAATAAACTTACATCAAAATTGGCAAAAATCGCAAAGAGTCCGCCGTGAGCTATTAGCTTCCTCGTATGCGAGACGCCGTCAGGGGATCCGATCCAGGGTGCATGACTACCATCATCAAAGAGACACTGGATTGCTCGGATACCTGTGGACCCCAGAGCCAAACACATGCCAGTCAACTGCTTCTCAAAGACATCGACGGGCCTCTCGTCGGTCATGTATCCCAGCTCAACGATAGCGCCGCAGGCACCAACCATCTTGATGCCCACCACGTACTCGACTCCTGCGATTGAACTGACGAAGAAAGAGAGCCAGTCAATCGAAGGAGAAATGACAATATTTTGACTTCTGTGAAGATTTACACAGCCATTTTCAGTCAAGTGTCCGTACGGTCTCATAGCGTCCCAGGCCAGCCCGTCGGCCGAGACTATGCGCCACTCGCCCACATCCATGACCAATGAAGTAGAGCTCGGCGAGGATATATTGATAAACTCTGGCGCCAGAAGAGCTCCAAATTGCAAAGCTAGCCGCCACACCCTCTCTCTGTTCTGCATGGCCTGCGAGCGGTGCGTGGGGCTTGTAAGACGGTACAGCCGACGCCAGTCCGTCGCCGCCATATCCCAGAACTGCGACTCAAACACCCAGCAGCGCTCGCCTTCCGGAAGAAATCGCGAGGCCCAGAAGTGCTGCTGTTCAAACACGGGTGTGAAAGAGGAGGAGGCGAGTCGCAGGTGGAGAAAATTGTGCGTCGGGAGCAGCTTGGCAATGGCCATGACCAGCTCTAGTGGCAGCCGCGCAAACGGGTCGCTAGTTTGCGCCCTCGGGAAGATCATTGGTGTCTGGTACTCGTCGCGTTCGATGACAAGATCGTCGAGCTCCGGCACGGAGAACGGATCATGCCTGGCGACCCTGATGACGCAGAGCTCGTGATGCTCCATGTCGGTGTCGGAGATTTGGACGCAGAGATCGTCATCAGGATGCACGGGGCCACCAAGAAAGGGCCCCCAAATTGAAGAATACTCGCTGTCGATGATCGGAAAAGATTTACAGATATCGAGAAGCCGCGCTAGAGGCAGCGGGTCGATAGCTGCGTGCAGCAGCGCCCAGCAGGCCACGTGAAAGACAACCCCCCAGCGCCCTTCGATCGGTGCCTGACGCAAGACGCCGACGCGGTGATGATCGGGCGAATCATAGCCCTCATCATCCCAACGACTGAAGAAGCCTGGCGGAGCGACCCAACGGTCAATTCTCAGGTTCGTGTGATAGCCTACTCCCGAGATGGAAACGGCTCCGTTGTTCGAATAAACTAGGATTTACTTAGTACACAGAGACAAGCTCTAGTGGCTGGAATCCAACATACGTATACGAAACTGGTTCAACCATGTCGGTCTATTTCTGTTTAGACCGTCGAAGACCATGTGTCCGCAAAGCATACAGGGAACAGCGACCGTAGTAACGACGACAGCCATTTTCACGATTTTTGACAATGTTTGAATTGTTCTGAGAGTCCTCAAGAACTTACAAGGAGAAAAACAAACACCAAGGCTTATGTATACAAGATTAAAAACGCGTACAAGTAGGTGGTGTTGTAGCACAGTGGCGTACATGATCAAGTCGCCTTGCATAATATCGACCACAGGCTACATATTGGGTTTACAATGAATCATCTGATCGTTTGTATCGGAACTCCGAGGTCCGGAGATATAACTTGCTCATCACAAAGTCGGAGATCAAATATTGGCTTTGAAGAACGTCTCTGCCGTCTCCTGTTTCACGCTGAGTACCTCTTATATACCGTTTCCTCGGTTTGTTTTACAAGGTCAACATCTCGATCTTGGCATCACTCAACAGCCATGGCAACAGAAGTGCCTTTGAACATCATCGCCGTCGTCAAGCTGGCCATGAGCCTGCGAGAGCCCCCGTGTATGGCTCAGATAGAGGGTCCACCACTCTTCGGGAGTTTCAACAAGGTGGTGACTGTCAAATTTGACGACGACCTGAAATGGGCCTTTCGCACTCCACGACCCGACGGAGCTGGAAAGAGTTTGCCCTCTGTACTCTTGTGTGAGCTGATGAAGAGCGAAGTGGCAACGCTCGACTATCTCGCCCGCTACAGCAGCATACCCGTGCCCCGAGTTATTCACCACAGGTACGTACCCATAGACCGCGTTACTGTGGTGCCGAGATGGTACTGACCAAAAGCAAGTTGTACCCATGTGAATACCATCGGCGTCCCGTACATCCTGATGACCGTCGCACCCGGCGTGCCTTTTGCAGAGCACCTGAGCCGTGTACGCCTGGTCGGCGATCAGAACCCGTCCGATGCCGCTGCACAAGTCTTGAGGCAGCTAGGAAATATTAGTTTTGATTTGTCAAACCTCAGGTTCGACAAGATAGGATCCCTCTGGAAGAAGGACGACAGCTTTGGAGTGGGCGAAATCCGGGCACCGGCCTTTGTTACCCAAGACCGCTGGGATCTCTCCATGGAAACGCAACGAGGCCCCTTTCCCACAGAGCACGACTACTACAAGGCGTTGACGAATGCCTTTTTCGGACATGTCCAGGACCTGTACATGAGCAATCATTTCTTTCTCGGCCCGGCTCCGGTACCAGAAGACTATCCAGACGTGAACAACTACGAGGGGGTTCGAGATCGCTGGAACGATTTCATGGCCGTCGGTGACAAGATTGACAGCAGTGAAAATCGCATCCAGTACCACACAGCGGGTAAAATCATCCAGGATATCATCCCCCAGTTCAGCGTAGGTGAGGATGACATTGGTTTCCCACTTGGCCACGCTAGACTTAGCAGCAATAACGTTTTTGTCGACATAAATGGCAACATCACCTGCATCATCAACTGGCAGTATTCCTCGACCATGCCACTGGGGCAGCTGCTCATGACACCCGCGTTAACGAACCACCAATGCCAGCCCTCCATCACAGAACGAACGGCGTTTCGAAACGGTTTCAACGCTGCAGCCAAGGATACCGTCATGCGGCCTCCCGTCTCCTGGCTCTTGACCGAGGTGCTGTGGCAGTACATGCGATGGGTCAGTCTTGACAGCCACAACGACTTTGGGCTCTTTGAGGCGCTCCTCAAGTGGCATCCCGATTTTGCCGGCCGAGATCCTCTCCGGTTGATTGATGAGCTACGAGGTAGAGCAGACATTGTAGAGGCAAGGGAACGTCTCAAAGAAGGGGAGCGCGGGTTGATCGAGATGTTGAGGGACGAGAACGCGTACTTTGAGGCGTTCAAATACGGCGCGAAGCTACACCGCATTGCGGAAATATTGACGGAGAGATTCGTCTTGAGACCTCAGGTTCTCACGGTTGAGTTTTGGGTGGCAAGTTTGAGTGAAGAATTTGATGCCAACGGGCCCCGGAACAGGTAGTTAGTCTGGTGCTAAGCAGCTGTCCCAGTTAAACCTGCATGGCTCCCAGTATGCAAGGGACATGACTGAAAAAGACGCCACTTATAACGAGAGAAGTAAGTAGAAGAAAATTGAGGCAAGAAGAAATTTGAAATAACCAAGAAAACAAAAAGTGTCAGCTCAAATTGTTCAGAGTGACAATTTATCCTCAAGTTATCAAGTCTGAGCTAGTCAACGCGGGCGTAAAGAGTGGCGCTTTTTGTCCGCGATGTAGCAGCCAACACCACACAACACGGTGACAAGACCGTCTCTATTTCAAGGAGGAAGCAAATGTTTGGGATGGTCATCAGAAAATCAAACATGATCCTTATCATTGAATCTTCACCATACATTTACACACGCGTCATGTGATCGCGCCACAGTGCCCGTGCCCGAGCGTTACAGAAATGGGGCTCATCGCGTGTGGCGCAGGCCACCACTGACAACCACCCCAAACTCGGACGACTCCTGAGGACAACTCATGCCATGATCGCGTGCTATTCCCCAAGAGTGCTCAACACGATATCCATACAGACGAACAGCCCACGCGACGATGGACGACCTCTCCGGTCTCGATTGGTCAAATGCTAGCGGCGCGCCGCCACCTAAAGCTGCGCCCATGGCCAGCAATATGGCCTACCCGTCGCTGCGGCCGAACCCCTCGCCGTTTACGTCTGGACGCAATACGCCCGCGTCCACGCACAGCGCGGGGAGCAGCTTCTTTACGAAGCCATCGCAGCCACAGCAGCAGCAGCAGCAACAACAACAACCGTCAAAAGCCGCCCCGGACAGCTTCAGCAGCTTGGCGCGCTTCGGCCCCGCCAAAACCTCGCAGAACCTAAGTCTCGCGGAGCGCCAGGCGCAGCTCGAGGCCGAGAAGCGCAAGAAGGAGGAGGAGAAGCGCAAGCTGACCGAGGCACAGTTTGGTAATGGGCAGCAATGGGACATGCTTGGGTCGCGCGGCCAGAACTCAAGTCCGGCGCTGCAACCGCCAGCTGTAGCCGCGCGGAGTTCTAGCAACGACGACGACGACGACGACGACGACGACGACGACGACGACGACCTATTTGCCGCGTTCAACAAGGACACCAAGGTCGACAATTCAAGCTACTTCCCACCGCCGGAAAAGAAGGCTCCCACACCAGCCGCCGAGAAGAAACCCCTCGACCTCTCGAACCCCAATGCCTGGAGCGCCTCGGCGTCGGACCCTGTGGCCTTTCCAGACAACGACGACGATCCTTTTGGCCTGAGCGAGTTCAAGCCTAGGAATGTTCCGGCGGCGGCGGTATCACAAACGCGGACGCAGAACAACGACGAGGATGATTTTCTGGGTGATCTGGGCCGGCCGGTGGAAGAGGTGCGCGCCAAGCACCAGGCTGCCCCGCAGCGTGGCGAACCTGGCAAGCCGATTGAGGATGACGACTCGAGCTCTTCCGACGAAAATGAGCCGCAACAGAGACCGCAAAACGATACTCCTCGAGCCCATAATGGTGCTGACGCCGAGTTTGACGGCGCCGTGGCACAGCTCGTCGATTACGGCTTTGCGCCCGACGATGCGCGCCGCGCCTTGGTCGAGAGCGGTGCCGGCACCAACGTCCAGCAAGCAGCCAACTGGCTTCTCGACGAGGCGCACCGAAAGTCGAAAGCGAAAGCGCAGGGACGGCCCTTGTCGAACAACTCGAACCGATCGGAGCGTCGGGAACAGACACCCTCGGGTCGAAGTGAGCCCGACTTTGCCAAGTCTGCGGCCGCTGTCGGAAGCAGCTTGTTCAAAACGGCCAATTCGCTGTGGAAGACGGGACAGAAGAAGATGCAGCAGGCTGTAGCAGACTTTCAACAGGAGGGCGGCAGTGGTGGCGATCCCAGCCAGCCCAAGTGGATGCGCGATGCTCAGGCGAACCAGGCACGCGGTCCCACGAGGGAGGAGGCTAATACGACTGATGAGGCTGCGATGCTGGAATCGGGTGGGCGACCAAGACAGACTAAAGAAAAGACTCATCGGGCGACGCAAGATCACACAAGAAACTCATCGCCTACGACTTCGTCTGCTGGCCAGAGTCGGAGCGGCTCTGTGCCTAGGTGGCAGCAACAACAAGCTGCCCCTCCCTTGGTGCCGAATGCGCGATCACGGCTTAATCGATTTGCAGACGACGATGATACGTTTGCCATTAGTTCGAGCAGACGACGCAAGCCAGCTTCTCCTGCAGAGCCTGCTAAGACGGAGTCTGAGCCGGATCTGCTGTTTGGTTCTGAAGCTCTGAAGCAACCGAGCCGTTCGGCTCCTCCTTCTCAGCCAGCACCAGCTGCGAAGAAATCACAATCCACCTCTACCCCCGTGCGAAGACCGACACCAAAGCCCGCCCGCCAGATTCCCGCCATCACGCCTTCTGCGATACAGACTTCTACGAAGCACCGCCTCGAGGGAACAGCGCACTTTAAGCGTGGAGATTTTGCGCAGGCTCATTCATCTTATTCCTCGTCGCTATCCGCCGTGCCCTCTACTCATCCTCTCGCCATCATTCTCCTTACTAATCGAGCGCTAACTGCTTTGAAAACGGGCGAGCCCAAGCAGGCCGTGACAGATGCCGACAACGCCATCAGCATCATCGGGCCAGGCAATGGCCAGGGCGAAACAGTGGCCGTCACGGGAGATAATGGCCAAGAGGAGAATCGAGACATGCGCGACCTGTACGGCAAGGCGCTGAGCCGCAAGGCCGAAGCCCTGGAGCAGATGGAGAAGTGGAGAGACGCCCTCGCGGTGTGGAAGCTAGCGGTCGAGGCTGGCCTCGGCGGCGCGACGGCCGCCAAGGGCCGCCAACGATGCCAGACGGCGCTCGCGCCCAAGCCCAAGCCTGCGCCCAAGCCTACTCGCTCGTCCGCGGCGGCTAGCCTGCGGCCCCAGAAAGACTCCGAGGCCGTCACGCGTCTCCGCGAGGCCAACGAGGCGGCCGCCAAGGAAGACGACGAAAAGTTTGCGCTCTCGGAAGCCGTGGACGCCAAGATTGCGGCGTGGCGCGACGGCAAGCGCGACAACCTGCGCGGCCTCATTGCGAGCCTGGACCAGGTGCTCTGGGAGGACAGCGGCTGGAAAAAGGTGGGTATGCATGAGCTCGTCATGGCGAACAAGGTCAAGATTTCGTATATGAAGGCGATTGCCAAGACGCATCCGGACAAGGTGAGCATCTCCATTCGCGGGCAAAGGGGCAGATGCCCTCGGTTCTGTGTGTACTAATACCATGTGTTTCGTAGATTGCGCCGACTGCTTCGACAGAAGTGCGACTTGTTGCGGGATTGGTTTTTAGCACGCTCAACGAGGCCTGGGACAAGTTCAAGGCGGAGAATGGACTATGAGATATGAAGTCAAAACATTTACTGAAGCATGTTTACATTAGACGGGGAAGAGCATGGGAGCATGACAAATAGCCTTGTTTGTTTCCGTTTGGGATACAGAAATATCAAACAAAGACAATACACTTTAAATATGGTTACTGTCTACTTTTACACCAGTCGGTAGGTGACGGCGCAATGCGTAAGCACATAAGAGCAAAGAGTCACCGACATTTGGGAGAAGAAATATAATAAAAAAATCTATTCATGCAAAGGGTATTTCGTCATGTCGTAGGAAAACGCAAGAAGCCGAGGCTCACAGGCCCAGGGATCGCCGGACCCCCCCACGGACGACATTCTCGTACTCGGCCCTACGCTCGCGCCACATCTTGGCGGCTTCGACGTTGGCGGGACTCTCGTCATTTGGTTCCGCGAGCATGCTCATGACGGAGATGAGAATCTTTTCGACGGACTGGATCGGGGACCAGCGCTCCGAGGCGTGCTCGTAGTGGTTGGGGTCGTCGCCGGGCGCGTGCAGGATGGAGATGCAGACGAGGCCACTCGAGTAGACTGTGTTTCGTCCATATATCAGCAGCGCATTCCAGAAGAGCAGAGCATGTTCCGTCGGGGAGCAGGACGGTAGGCAAGAAGAGAGAGAGGTTGAGGGAGGGGGGGAGACTCACCATTTGGATGCCAAATGTCGCAGAGGAACCGCATCGTCGGCGGCGCGAGCGGATAGTCCTTGGGGAACTTGAGCTCGGCGGGAAAGACGCCGCCCTCAAAGGGCGTGCCCTCGGGCCCCTGAATCAAGCACTCCCAGCGCAGAATATCGTCCTCGGATACGGGGCCCGCGGTGATGCCCTCGGGTGGGTTGTTGGTGAGGGCGCGGTACTCTTGGAGCAGGCGGCGGTGGGCGGTTGTTTGCGCCATGGTGATAGAGGGAGTTGAAATCGTGGGTTATTGGTTCGTCGGGGATACAATGTAGCCAGGAGGGCGCTCGAGAGGAAAAAGAAGAATGAAAGGAAAGATGACACGAACCTGGGATGGACCGGCAGTCGGGATAGATGGAAGTGGCGGCGGTTTGACTTTGGTGGATGTCGTCGGTAGTAGCGCCTCCAAATGAATGCGTGTGGGGCGGAGAGTTGGGCCGGTCGCCGGAGCAAGAAATCATGATATTGATGCGGAGAAGATGTGATCATTTCTATTTAGTCTCGGAGAATAATTGTACTTGTCCAAACTTTGCATAATACACGAGTCTCGTTAGATCTCATCGAAGCCCTCGCCGCCCATGACCAATCACATGGGAGTTGAGAGGCGCTTCCTTGTACCGTCATAACTTGTACAGCCTAGTTCCTCAACAACTCATCACTCAATTTACCTTATTTCGGGTAGACTCGAAGTTAATGCCTCATCATACATATAAAAACTCTGGCTATTTCAGCTTAGATTTCTTCTGCTTTTTCTGACGATAAACGAGGCTGACATGGATGCTCAGCTGCGCCACATTGGGCGTTTCACCTTCTAATTAGGCTCAACAACGAAACTTGCCATATAAAGCCAGCATGGCATCACTGCAGCCGTAAAGTGGTCCAGACTTTGCACCTCGACGAAATTTCACACCGCCGTCCACACAATGCCGACCGTGACCCGTGAGTCCCGCATCATCGGTGCGCTGCTCGGCCTCCACGCGGGCGATGCCCTCGGCGCAACTGTTGAGTTCCAGAGCCACGGCTCCATCAAGGCCGCCTACCCGCCGGGCCACAGCAGCAGCACCACCCTCGGGAGCATCACCGGCGGCGGCGTCTTCCGCTGGCCGCCCGGCCACGCCACCGACGACACCGACATGATGCGCGGCGTGCTCCTCGCCTACCTCGACTGCCTGACCGACGCGGCCCACGCGCACGACGACGTCGCCACGCGCGCCGGCCGCTACTTTCTCAAGTGGCGCAGCGGCGAGTGGCCGGGCCGCGCGCCCGGCTCCCGGCCCGTTGATATCGGCGCCGCGACCAATGACGGCCTCGCGCGCTTCGCCAAGACGCTCGATCCGGAAAAGGCCGGCGCGGGGCAGGGCCGTGCCGGCAACGGCAGCTTGATGCGGTGCCTACCCACGGGGCTGTTCCGCGCCGCCTTCGGCGACGCACAGCGGTTAGTGGCAGAGAGCCTGCGCATCAGCCGCATCACGCACGACGACGCGCTGTGCACCGTGTCGTGCGCCGTGTACAACACCATCATCGCGGAGCTGGTGCAGGGTCGCGGGCCGGATGCCGCTGTCGACGCCGGCATCCGTCTGTGCCGCAAGCTCGAGCACGCGCCACCGCCCCCGCAGGATAAGAAGAAGACGACGACGACGACGCCATCAGTGCTTGGCGCGCTCAAGCTCGGCACGCAGCTGCGGCTGCAGGGGCTGGCGCGGTTCGGCCCGCCGCCGAGCGCGATGCCGGGCGAGTGCAGCGGCTACGTACTCGACTCGCTGTCGGTCGCGGTGGCGGCGCTGCTCGACCCCCGCTGCCTCGAGGACGTGCTCGTCGATGTGCTGCGCGTCGGCAAGGACACGGATACGAATGCGGCGATTGCGGGCGGGCTGCTGGGCGCGCGCGACGGCGAAGATGCCATTCCCAGACGGTGGCAGGACAAGCTGCAGTTTGGAAAAGAGTTTCGTACAATTGCGACCAGCATCATCCGAAGCCAGGACAAGAAATAGTCATATTTATAACGAGAGGACGATATCGCATTTCCACGTCGGAGATACCATGCCGGCTTTCTGGCGAATCCTGCATCATGAATTGCAGAATTAATCAAGTAAAAAAATAGTAATAATGATGATGCCCAGTGCATCTCTTTTACGCTACCGGCCCAACTCCTCTTTCCCATGCATGCTTCTTTCACAGGCCACCCTTGGCCTTGAGGTCGTCGTGCGCCTTCTTCTGTCTATCCCAGTTCTTCTTGTTCTGCTTCTGTTGGCTCTTTGGCACGTCGCTGCCATCCTTCATCTTTGTTGGCAGGCCCTGCTCGTCCCAGGCGCTGTAGCGTTCGTCCTTCTTGAACAAGTCCTCCGGGGGCATCTTGGCCTTTTCGCGGGCCTCCTGCTCCGTCTTTTCGCGCGCAATGCGAGCTTCCTCCTTTTTCTTGGCCTTTTCCGCGGCTGCCGCTGCCTTTTCCTCGCGCGCGGCAATGAGCTCGGCGGCGGGGATGAACTTGATGAGAGAGGGCTGGTTGTCGGGACGGTCGTCGAGATAGACACCCAGGTTCGTAAAGTCATGATCGCGGATGCGGTCAGTCAGGCTGAGAATAGCCTTCTTGACGTCGGGATTTTGCGCAGACACCACACGGCGAAGCTCGTCACGGAGCTGGGCAGCCACACGGAGGTAGGGCAGAGAGAGCTGTTCAATATCCTTGGAGCCGCTTTGAGCAATGGTTTCAAAGTCACTAGTAGGATCCTTGGCGACCAAGGAAGAAATGTTCTCGCTATCCAAGGACAGTGCCTTGACATCAACCTTGACCTTGTCCATCATGGACTTGTAGGGCTCAACAGCTGCCTTGGGATCGACGTTGTCGGCAATGAGGGACGCCCATCCGAGGCCATTGTAGGGAGGCTTGGCGTTGGCATCAAGGCCAAAGATGCCAACCACGTTCGTGAGCCATCGAGCAATAGCCTCGACCTCGGCGAGATTAACATCCTTATTGTCCTTGAGGTAAGCGTTTGTGGTGTTGACAAGCTTTAGCATGACGAGCATGGCTCGAGGGGTATCAAAAGAGTTTGAGAGCGCAGCGTCGACCTCGGACTTGGCCTGTTCCAGCTCCGTGACGAGGGGTGAGCCAGAGTTGTCAGAGAGAGACAAGTTTTTGATGCCGCTGCTGCCACCAGCCTCAGCAAGCCAGGATTTCGTATTGGTGAAAAAGTTGCTTATGGTAGATTCCCAGCTATCGGCCTGGGTAATCATGTCGGGCGAGATCTCAACGCCATCGTTCCACTTGCCCATCAAAAATACAATGCGCATGCGACGAGCATTGAATGTGGTGGTGAGCGCATCTTGAATGGTCTGAAAGTTTTTGAGGGATTTGGACATCTTGGAGCCCGCAATATGCAGATGGCCAGTATGAAGGAAGTTACGAACCCAAGTGTGCTCACCCTTGCCAGGCTCATAGAAGTAGGCTTCACTCTGAGCCAACTCATTGTCGTGATGAGGGAATGCGAGATCAATACCGCCAGAGTGAATATCCATCTGCGAGCCGAGAACATCGGATGCCATGACAGAGCACTCAATGTGCCAGCCCGGACGGCCTTCACCCCAGGGGCTGGGCCAGAAGGGCTCACCCGGCTTGGACTTCTTCCATAGAGCAAAGTCGCCAGGCGAGCGCTTGCCACCGAGGTTGGTAGAGAGGGCGCCTTCACCCTCCTCCTGTAGGGCCTTGTCGTTTTTGCTATCGGGTCGGAGTCTGGCGTAGGTGTTGCCAGCCTTTTCAAAAGCAGTGATATCGAAATAGACAGAGCCGTCGGCCTCGTAGGCAAATCCCTTCTCGACAATGCGTTGCACAAAGTCGGCAATCTGAGGAACATATTCGGTAACACGAGTAATGACATCGGGAGGCAGAACATTTAGCGAATCCAAGTCTTGCATGAACAGCTCCTCCATGGCTTTGGTGAGGTCGGTGAACATGGTCTGGTCACTAGTATCCACGGTCTCCTTGTACAGAGAGTCGAGATAGGGCAGCAGAATTTCATCGCAACCGGGATGGATCTGGCCAGACTTGATAGCTTGGGCAGCCACATTCATGTTAGCAATGTGCATCTTGACCTTCGCTTCAGCATCGCTGGGTTTACCCTCGCCAGTGAGAGTTCCTCCAGCGAGCACCGTGGCGTAGGCCTTGTCTCTGATGGCAGGGTAATTGGACTCGTTGAGGTTGGGCTCGGTCTCGATCAATAGAGGCAAGCTTTTCTGGGCGTATGCGACAAAGGCACTCAGACCCAGTTGCTTTACCTCTTCGGTAGAGTATTGCTTCTTCTTCTCGACTTCGAGGAGTCGCTGCCGTCTCGCTTTGATGATGATCTGAATTGTGTGAGTCAAGACGGCTGGCGAGAAGTTTCTGGCAAACCAACCTTGTCGTCGATGTCGGTAATATTCATGACATACTTGACGTCAAACTTGAAGTAATGCATCAAAATGCGGCGAATGACGTCCGAGGTCACGTAGTTGCGGGCGTGGCCCAAGTGACTCTTATCGTAGACTGTCGGGCCACAGACATACCAGCTCACCTTGCCATCTTGGCGAGGAACAAAGGGAACTGGTGCGCCGGGATGCAGCGAGTTGTGTAGCTTGAGAGAGGCCATGGTGCCAGTCGAGCAGAGCCTGTGAAATCGGACGAGCGTTCGAGGGGATATTGTACGAGATGGCGACAGTATGCGCAGGAGATGCATACAGACAAGCGGCACCAGGAAACAGCCGCAGACTTCGACGCTTATATGCGCACTATAAGAAATGACTCGAACCTTGTTGACTGATCGTGAGTCACCGGCAAGAGCCCAGGGCGGGAGGAGAGCGCTGTTGCAAAGAGTATGAATCGACAATGAAGCCTCGAAAACGAGCCACCAAGACAAGCTGTCATTCCCTGATCGGAGGGTAATTACTTTCAGGGCATTTTTTGCACCCCGCTTTGCGTGCCCAGCGCTGCCCCTCACTGGATCCAGAGGCTTTTTCAGCGCCGGACAGGGGCAAGTCACAGCGAGACACAGCGCCAAAATAGCGAATACAAGGCATGACAGGCGGTCGAGGCAGCTGGTGAACACCGGCACTCGACGCCTGAATTCTCGGAGGGCATAAAAACAGGTAAACATGAAAAGGAACTCTCTGGGCAGTCCCCAAAATAAGGTACCGATTTTCCAACCTTTGTTTCTTTCTAAGTAGCGGCCATGACTTAGAAGAGCGAATCTCAGGAGGGCAGCGCGGCTAAGTGTATGAGCAAAGGTTGAGTGGCGCTAGACCGTTTCTAGTGGAGGCTTCCAGCAGTGGAGCCAACCGATTCGCGACTTTCTTTTTTCAGAATTATTTTCGTCTTTGGCATAAGACAGCAAACCTCAAGGCTTGGGGTGCGACACAAATCACACAATTGGTAGCAGACCATCTCCTACCACGTGTGTCATCATGTCCACTGTGCCTTCACCGTTTCTAGAGCCTGGCGAGCGCACCAAACCCGGCTCTCTTGCCATCGTCAGCTTGGCGCGTGACGACTTTGACGCCATTCGCCTCGAAAAGTCCTCTGGAGCCGTCGACGGATACGCAGAGGGAGCAACACTAAACACCAGATTCGGCTCGTTTCCACATTCCACGCTGCTTGACATACCCTGGGGCTCTCAAGTCCGCGCATCTGCGGTAGACACAGGATCGCGAGGCCGCAAACGTCGCTTAGAAACGACCGACGACGACACACCGGCCGCAAGCCAAGACGAGAGTGGCAAAGCGCCCGCGAAAAAGGCCACTGTAGCCACCAGTGGCTTCATTTACATTTTGAGGCCTTCTCCGGAGCTCTGGACGAGCAGCCTGCCGCACCGAACTCAAGTCGTTTACACACCCGACTACAGCTACATCCTGCAACGCATACGAGCTCGTCCCGGCACAAGAATAATAGAGGCCGGCGCAGGCAGCGGCAGTTTCTCGCATGCTTCCGCACGAGCAGTGTATAATGGCTACCCCGCAGACGAATCCGATACAAAGGGCAAGGTGTTTAGCTTCGAGTTCAACGAGGACCGGTTCCACAAGATGACAGAGGAGATTGAAAGCCACTCCCTCTCGGAAATTGTGCAAATACAACATCGAGATGTATATAGAGATGGGTTCATGGTGGACGGGAAGTCACCCAATGCCACGGCCGTATTTCTCGATCTGCCAGCTCCATGGAAAGCTCTTCAGCACCTGTCACGGCGCAGCGGCTCTTCGCCTCTGGACCCCAAGCAGTCGGTCCATATCTGCACATTTTCGCCCTGCATTGAGCAAGTATCAAGAACAGTCACTGAGTTGCGGACGCTCGGCTGGACTGATGTCGACATGGTTGAAATTTCACAACGCCGCCTCAACGTCACACGCGAGCGAGTCGGCGTCAATATGCCCAACGAGCGCGGCAATTCACAAACACCAGCCGACGTACTCGAAGCCGTGACCAAGCTGCGCAAAGTAAATCAGCAAAACAAACAATTCCAAAAAGCGCGACTTGCCCAAAACAAGAAAAGCGCTGCTGCTGCTGCTGCCGCCGCCGCTGAAACGATGGACATTGACTCATCGGCTGCGGCATCGGACGCCGTGCCCGCGTCAGACGAGCTCGCGGTCGACGAGTACCACGACAAGCCCTGGATGCAAGGACGGCTCACTCACCGTTCCGAGAGCGATCTCAAGACACACACTTCGTATCTCGTCTTTGCGGTGCTGCCGCCTGAGTGGTCTGAGGAGGACGAGGAAAAAGCCCTGGCCAAGTGGCCGTGTGGCCAGGAGAGCAAGGTCATTGGCAACGTGGACAAGCAGTTACGCAAAAAGGAAAAGAGGGAGCAGCTTGCGTCACGAACCAAGAAGCGCAAGGCTAAAACCGAACCGCTTGATGCGCCGGCCAAGAAAGTAAAACCAGATAATGATACCCATCCCGAATCTGAGAGTGCACCAGCCACAGAATAGTGATGGTCGATGACCCACATTCATGTATCGCTCTCCTTGCATGCAGTTCTATTATCAGTCAGACCATTGCTATGCAATTGCCCACTGAAAAGTATATGAAAAACCAAATAAAGAGTAGATGCACCCTAAGTTGTCTTTTTAACCATGTTGGAAATTCTGCATGGCAGCAGACTAGTTGTTCAGTTTACAGGCCGCACACAGCCCCGCCAGCCCGCCGGGGACCGGATAAACGTAACCACCGCGGCGCCCAGCTCGCCAGAGAGAACCGCCAAAAGCTATCGCGGCGGGTGGGCTGGCTGGCGGCACGTCAAAATTCAAGCTCCAGGCCAGAACCACCACAGCCCGATCCAATCTGCACTCTGCAACTTGTCGTTTTGCGCGTCGCTCCCATACACACACCCGGACAACTTTTGCCCAGCATGACTTCGACAATTGGCATTCCCATCAAGCTCCTCAACGAAGCTCAGGTGCGTCTTCTTCCCCCCTCCCCCAAGCTCGCCCGATATATCCATTCGTTCGTCACCGCTGCAGCCATGTCTGGCACGCGCGCGCCCGCGCATTTTTGCACGCACTGCACTGGTCAAGAGCTGCAGAATCTAACTCTCTTGTTAACGCAGGGCCACATCATTACTCTCGAAATCACGTCTGGACAGACCTACCGCGGCAAGCTTCTCGAAGGTACGATCACAAGAATTCATTCTCCCTGCATGGTAGGCCAGTGTTGAGAGACAGGTTGCTAACTCTATGACCTTCCATGTATAGCCGAGGACAACATGAACGTCCAGCTCAAGGACATTACCGTGACCGCCCGCGACGGCCGCGTCTCCCACCTCGACCAGGTCTACATTCGCGGCTCCCACGTGCGCTTCTTCATCGTCCCCGACATGCTCCGCAACGCGCCCATGTTCCGCAGCAGTAATCTCCGTGGTCGTGGTGTTGGCATGGCTCGCGGACGTGCAACCGTCAGCCGTGCTCGTGCTGGTGGTCGCGGCGGTCGGTAAAAGCCATTGTGGCGAAATGAGGAATGAGGAGGGGGGGATTGGGGGATGAATGGGGCTAAATGCAGAAAATGATGTGTGGTTTTGGAGAATTTTTTTTTATTTCCGTTCCAGACAGTGATACCTGCTGTTGCGTTTTTTTCTATGAAATCGGGGCGTTTTTACGGTTTTGTGTTCTGGGATTTAACGGTTCATATATGACTCGCTGCCATTTTCTGAGCAGGATGTAGTCGGTCTGGCGAACGCCAAACATGATTATAGCAAAAAGAAAAGAAAGACAGAAAGCATTCTAGAATTCATTCATGGTGTAGTGACAACAAAAAAAGCTTTTGCGGCTAGTAATATAAGCTAAAATCTGATAAAGCAAGGAATAGAGTAATATGTTACATGCCAATGACAGCTGGCCTAGGACCACGGCCATGTTGCCGATGGAGACCTCTCATTCTAGACGAGAAAGGAGCTCATCTGCCCTCGATACAAGCTCCTTGGCTTTTTGCAGCTCTTCAGCCTGCGCTGGGGAGACGGAGTCTTGGGCAACCAGAGCCTGGGAGACGCTCTCCTCCACGGCGCGCACCGCCTTGCGACCCTCTTCGCGAACGTCGCCCTCCCAGAACCGGCGGGCCGTCTCCCACTTCTTTTGCATGCGGCCCAGGCTGTATACGATACCCAGCGCGGCAACGGCGCCAGCCTCGTAGAAGCCTGACGTGAACGACGACACGTAGAGCATGCCGGCCAGCGTCGCCGCGACCGATGAAGTACCGAGGGACTGCATCAGCAGACGCTGGGCGGTAGTCTGCAGCGCGGGGACAGTCTCATCCTGCAGGTAGCGACGGGTGAAGGAAATATGGCCGGGCCACTTGGGCAGCGCTACCGCCGTCTTGGCTGCCGCCGCCGGCGAGTCTGGGAGCTCAGAGACGGGCTGTGAATACCGGGGCGGCTCACCGCGTAGCTCCGCGATGCGGCCAGCCAGGTATACTAGCTCGCGCTCCGCCTTGGGCAGGAACCGCTGGCTGAGGATGTCGCTGGTGAGCATTCCCACGTCGTCGACGCGCCAAAAAAGCTTCCACCAGCCGAGCTTACGCCAGCGGCGGCCTGTAAACGCGAGGTCGAGCTCGTCCTGGAGCTCGCTGTGGGCTTGGCGCGCCCACGTGGCGAGGCCCGTGTGCAGGCCGGTGGCGTCGTCGAGGGGCGTCTTGGAGGCGAGCGTCTTGGCGACAATGAGGGACTCCTCGGCTTGGATCGCGGATTGGGCGCTGTCGAGAAGCGAGGTAAGTAGCTGCTTGATGGCAGGTTTCGTAGCGGCGTTCTCCGTCCCAAGACCGGCTTTGAGCCAGGCTGTCAGGGCCGGTACCTTGCTCGCGAACCAGAGACGCTCGTACTGCATTGCATTTTGAGGACCCTCGCGGAACAGACGAATACCGTCCTCGGCTTGGGCCACGTCAATGACGTTGAAAGGCGCATATAGCTCCTCCCCAGCAAGATCTTTCATGTCAACGGCAGCGGCAATGGCTCCACCACTCTCAGACACTGGCAGCGATGCCAGACCAACCGCACCCATGAGACCGTCTGCCACAATCAGTGCTTGATGGACTGGGGCAGGCGTCTGCGAGACACGGCCGTCTGCAGAACGAGTGGCCACGGACGGCACCAGCGCGGCGTCTTCCAGATGCTTGATCGACTGTTGTCCAGCGAGGACAGACGCCTCGACATCCATTAGCAAGAACTCGAGACCTAGCGCATTATAATCTGGCGACGAGATATCAAGTCGCTGAATCGTATCCTTCTTGGTCACATCGATGGTGGCTTCGTCTAGGTGTGGGCCAGCGCTGACCTTGACGACGAGGGGCCTCGTCAAGTCGTAGCTGTCGAGCCGCGTTTCCCACGCCTGCCGGTCCTGAAGCGGATCGCTCAGAATCGCTCGCAAAAGACGCTTTGCCGTGGATCCGGCGCTCGACCCGTTGGCGAGCCCCAGGATGGCGACCCGGACAGTCTCCTCGCCGGGTGTCTGGCGCAGTCCCTGTAGGGCGAGCTGCAGCCGGGAGAGGTTCAGCAGTCGCGGTGACTGGTTCTGCAGCTGCACCAGCGCCTGCTCGAGCTCCGCGCGCACATTGCTGCCGCTCGCAGCAGACGCCGTAGATGAGCTCTGTCGTCGATAGGGCAGGCTCGGCCGTATTGGCGCGTTGTTTCTCGCTCTTCGGGAGGTGGTGGTCAGGCCAGCGCCGGACATGGAGCAAATCGCGCAGACCTGCCTCTTGACCGCGGCCTGACGAGTCAATGCCACGGCGCGGAGGGAGCCGCCGCCAGATCGCACCAGGGACGATTTCGGCGACATGGTTGGTGCCGTGCAGCAGCAGCGGTTTTGGCGTTGTGGTGGTTCGAAGCTTGCTGGAGTAGCTTTTGGTGGAGCGCGCCGGAAGCTTGATATTCTATACTGCCGGCAAAGATGCGGGAAATTGCATGCGTGAACTCGGCTCGCGACCCTCACAATCATTCAAAAAAGAAAAAAAAAAATTGAGTCGGACATGTCCGCTCTCATCAATTTAGAAACAGAATTAGACTATTCCTCAAAAGTTTCCGTCGCTGCTCGTTGGCGCTATTGAGCGCCGGCATAAAACAATCTATTCTGTTGTCTATCCCGTCCTAACCCACGGCAGCTTCTATGAACTGAAGCGGTCACCTAATCAATACTCAGAACCTGGAATTATCGTCGATCTCTCTGTAGATGTTGCTACAAAGGGAATTTAATGTTCTAGATGCGATGCCGTCGGCCTGCGGGCCTGTGAATAACGGCACAAATGTTTCGCCCAAAAGATTTCACCTTGCATTCACTTGATGACACATCTTTCTTTTCTTTCTCGCATACGCATTCATTACTTAATCATGTTAGTGGCTCAGCTCCTCAGAATTGTTTTTAATGGTAGGCCCTTGCAGAAAACTACTTGATATAGCTTGCCCTTCAAAAACCGAGTCGTCTGAAGTCGCGCAGTCAATCCAAATTCGTCCCATTTCAGTGATATACTTCCGAATAAACTTATTAACACCTCACCGAGTGTACGATGTCAAAAATACGCAACTCGTCTATGCATCCCTATCTGCACCCAAGAGTGCAGTCTCTCCTCGACGACGAGCAGTTGAACTTTACCTTTCGGCCTCGGGGCGAGAACAGCCACCCCATCAAATACAAAGACAGCAATGTCACCGGAAAGTTCCAATGCGGAAATAAGAAATGTGCCAAGAAATGGAGCAGCAAGTGCATCGCCATCGTGATTCGCCTGTTTCGCGACAACAAGTACACCGTCGTGGTGTATCATCAGCGCTGTGAGAGGTGCGACGCTCTTGCCCAACCCACGTTCAATGAGACATACGAAGAAAGGGTAGCAAAGTGGCTCAAGATTTGGAGTGGGATCGATGTGCCGAGGATGCATCACGAGTCCAAGCAAACGCGGCCCCATCACAGGAGCCGCTGCGAGGGCTGCAAGGCCGGTCACTGTACGCGGGCGGATGATTGATCATGACAAGAAGTGGGCAAACTTGAGAAAGAAAGAGCGCCTAGAGCCTTATTTGTGAGGAAGGCGTACACCTTGATGAGAGCTGAAAAGTGTTGGCTATTGTTTGGGCTTGGCTGGATGCCTAATCTGCAGGCTTGCAGTAGTGGCTGGCCACCGCAGGATGAGGCAAAGACTTTTAGTGATAGCTTTTGATGGATATAAAGACGCTTTATTTGACCAAGTGTCAAACAATTCCCCTCTTTGAATCACACCAGAACTGCTTTCGATGAGTTCTCGCAGCAGCAGAGCCGACTATTGCCTTCAGGGTGCAGATGCGCTGACGGCAAACATGTCAGACGACGCTATATATGGTGAGAACGGGTGTAATAAATCCCTTTGTTTAGTTATTGACTCTTGAAAGACGGTGACTTCATTGATCCAGCGCTACTATCAGCTCAGCACTCGCAGGCACCAGCCGATAATCTCACAACCGGCGAGCTCGCCACAGAGAATGTCTTATATTCGCACCCAGAGATGATGCATCAATAGAGTGCTACATCGGAGCAATACTCGTACACTTCTCAACCTGAAGCAAGTTTGCGAATGCAACCACATTCTGCTCAACCGAATTTGAGCTCAACGAGCGTCGATGTCGGCGAAGGTTCTTCATTGGCCATCGCACCCATTCTTGTGAGATATGAGCAAGATCACTTCACTTCTTTCAATCACATTTTGTCTTGTGAGAAAGACGGACGATATTACTGCCCATTCTCCAAATGCGACGAAAGCTTTGTGATACCGAGCCTGCTCCAGTAAGCGATGCAAGCCACCGTGCTTCATGGATACATACTGAGGATGACGCAGAAAACACGTCAAGATACACACCAAGCCCTTGAAGTGTGTTTATTATGCGGATTGCAAGTTTCGGTCGGCAGAGCAGCGCGAATTAGACAGGCACATGCAGGTGCACTTGCCCGAGGAGGAAAAGACCGTGTACAAGTGCAGGCATAATGGATGCACAAAGACTTACTCTCGATCTGATAAACTTGCCAAGCATGAGAGAGACAAGCACTGATTAGTTGAAATGGAAGGTAATTGGTACTGTATCGGAAATACGAAATGTAACGGCTTTGATGGGCGTTTGTGATTGTTTCATCGCTCTCTGTGCTCATCATCGTGACATAAATGCTTGCCACTCCTCAACGAAAATTTTTTCTTACGTTGCTGAAATTTTCTTCGAACTTTACGTTTCCCGACTATTCACCTCCTTGGATTGATTCTCGCTTGTGATTTACTCCCACGTCTTCACAGTTTGTTGGTTCTCGTGCATAATTATGAATGGAGATCTAAGCAACGACCGGACAACGAGGCCCAGTGGCCGCTGTGTTTCTATATGAGTTGACTGTAAACTCTAAATCTGTATTCAGCCTTTTGTTTCCAATCAATTCAGGCACAAACATCTACGAGCTTCAACGTGAGGATAGGCATCGAACGGAAGTTCTGGGAGCTTCATCTTATTTGACTGCTGGCTACCCTGCACTAGACGTTCAGGCTCGCTCTCGTGCGCAGAAGTGCTTAACTAGTGAGCTTTACAAATGCAAATTTAGAAGCGCACATTACTTCGCAAAAAGGGCCGGAATAGATGACGATTGCCTTCTTAAAAACCACTCAGAGGCGGCGAGACCGATATGATGGTTATGATCGAAATTTGGCCCTGGGTTATTGTCAACTGGTGAATTGAGCAAGCACCTTACAAAGCAATAAGCTTAGAGAGTCCAAGGTTTATTCCTAAAATCATTTCAAACACTTTGCAAGGCCAGGAATACGGAAGTGCAGTCGCAGTGATACAAGCACTCATACGTGGTAGACACGGATAGTCGCTGTCTTGACACAATTGCTTCCAAATCTACGACTTTGGCCACTAGCAGGATACCTGACCATTATGAGCGATTAAGAAGCAACGCGGAAAGGGGGCGAGAAAAGCAGCGTCAAGGCGAGCTGTTTGTCTCTGATGAATACAGATGGCGGAGCTCACATTTGCACGGATATCTGCCCAGGCGTAGGGGCACATATCTCCTAGTATTCTTCAATTCTAAGAGGATGCAAACCTGGCGCTTCTATCCACGAAATCTACAAGATAATCCACAAGTCATAGCTGAGACGTTGGTCCTTGGGACAATGAGCCGTCAGATTGGGGCAGTGTTGACCCCGCTCGGGTTTCTTGCTCTTCTTCAATTACGCATACAAGCTCTCCACATCTAGAAAGACTGCTGATAACATGAGAGAGGTCAAGAGAGAGCTGGCACAGTAAATTCTCGCTGAGGAATCGTCAGTCACAGCAGAGAGAGCCGAACGTGATCAAGCAAGCCAAGACTATCTGGGGAGGCTGGAAAGTGGCAACTGCATAATAAGCAATGACGTGTGGCCCATTAGAACAAAGCCAATTATAGGCAATGGCGAGTGAGTGCAAACAGGACCGAGAAAGCTTAAAAGGCCTTTGTTTTGCTTGCCACGAGCTGAGGAATCTTGCGTCTGCGGACACTGGGGCTGCGGAGTTGAGAAATATACGGACTCACCGTGCATTCCGCCGTCGCCAAGTCTGATGAAAAGATCCTCAAGACTTGCCCTTAGATTCTCAAATGATGAGCATCTAATAAGTGCACTAGCAATGAGGAATCGCCCGGTTCCTCAGACGTCTCGCTGTTGATGTAGTTTTAGCATGAAGAGCTCTCGTGCTGCGCCAAGGACGGCGCGATCGCGAGACGATATAATAACGTTAACATAAGTCCAGGAGGAGAATAAAAACTCGAACTGAACTTTTACTGGAGTCACGCCATTGATGTTCACAATACGATAGGTAATGCCATACGAGACTCTTCGCACCTCGCATCGTCACATCGCTTCTGGGCGCAGCTGTACATGCTAGAACGACAAATTGAGTTTACAAGGATTAGAACACGGTCTGACTTTTGCTCAATCATAGACTCAAATATTTCTACGCGCATCTTTAGGACAATGACTGTAAAGCTGGTGAAAACCCGTTGTTGGGTAACGAGACAACGTGTGAGGCAGCCGTTAACCAAGCCTCTCAGGACCGCCACAACCCGTAGTCTAAAAAGCCATGCTGGAAGCCTGTTATGGATCTTTGTCAAACGATTCACTAAGACGAAAAATTTTCTGCGCGCAATTGCGCTTACCTGACACTCGGCAGTGCAAGCGTAAACCTACGCAGGGACTTGTTCCTTTTCTGGTCACACCCCCCCCTACATGGAGCTTTTCCCCGCCATTTGCCACCGCGGCACGAGAAAAAAAAACAAGAAATGACTCTTGCAGAAACAACATTGTTTGAGCACTTTTGATTGGATATTTAGAAGTGAAGAGTGGGGGATGTGAGGAAGAAGAATACGTGAAGGTATTTTGCACAGACGTTTGCGAATAGCGTCGCGCGGGGAAAGACGACGAGAGCCCACTAAAGAGCCTCGGTTTGCGTGGCAGCTTCCCCTCTTTCCATTCTCCGAAGCTTGGCCTGCATAGAGCCTGTTGCATGCATACGAAGTAGCGCTGCACACCCTTCCCACCCCTATCCGGCAGACCGTGGATCATCAAAGCATAGTCCTGCCATGACCACACCGCCGCATGGTATGAGTAGCTGTCGGTTGCGCGGGGAAAAGCAAGATGGGGATGCGCGAGTGGCAATGTGGATAACAAGAAACATGGGGGGAGGGAAGGGTAGAAAACCAACGCCCAGCTGTTGGGCAAGCACGACATCGTGACCATAGCGACGGGCCAAAGTCTCTTGATGGCATTTCCTGGGGAAACGGGGCTCGCTTATTCTCCGCTGGACGAAGCCGGCACTTGTTGTTATCTGATAGATTAGTTATCTCGAACCTGGAATCTGGGGAAATTCAACTACATGAACGATTATAGCCAGTGTTTCTTTGCAAACCATGAGCAATTGACTACCCAGCACACGGTGGACGGCACAGCCTATGAGTTGGCCCGCCTTCTCCAAATACTCACATATAACCGCAACATGTAGGCGACACAGAGCAGAGCCTCCTCTGGGGTCTTCATCGTGATGAGAAGGAGGGAGGAGGAGGGGGGGTGCAAACGTGGCTTGACAGGGCAAGCGGCAGCTCGCCCACATGGCTGACGAGGGAGGCGTAATAAAGAGGCCACCGTGAGGGGAAGATCCTCCTGCAGCCTGGAAATGAGGGCGCAGGGAAGTGCGACGATACGATGAAGCCACGCGCGACTGTTGGTGCTGGGTGGCGGCCCCGTTGAATCTGTCTCTACTGTCCCTTGTGCAGAGTGTCGTGATATTATCAACGCTGTCGATAACAGTACGTTACAACGCCTTTCTCGGCAGATGGGCCATGATTATTTTCGTACTGGCATAATCAAGAAAAATAGAAATAAATCCCGCGAGAAAAGCGCGCAGTTGAGAGCCTACCATTGTTCGAGCAGGGCATCGCGCGAGCCGGAACGGAGAGCCGGCGCATCTATGCATCTGTCAATCCCGCCGTCTGGGATAGATTCTTCTTCTTTTTCCAAGCCACCAAAAGGCGGGAGAGGTGGCGGCGCCCGACAAAGAAGGGCTGGGCGAAAGGGTGCTGACAATGAGGCTCTAGGGGGTGGTCAGTGGTCGGTCAAAGGTCACACGGCATGTCTTGCCCCGCAAAGAGACGGTTGTATTGCTGCAATTACCCCGCGGGGCCCCATGGGGCGTGACGGGGAGGGAAAGGGCTGGGGTAAAGGAAAAAGTCGGGGTGACGCCGATATTGGTGTTTGGCTATTGGCTATTGGTTGTCTTGTTCTTGGCTGATTTTTTGCTTGGCTGTCTGCGCTGCGATAAGGATAAGGTGCTGGCGTAATCCTCACCCCGGTCGAACACAGGCAAGGTGGTGAAGATGTCGAAATGGGGCTGGGCGTAGTGCGCACGTCTGCGTGGTTCCGCAGAGAAGAGGAAACGTAAAAATAAATAAAGAAAGAAAAAAAAAATAAAGAGTATGGAATATCAATGGAATTGAGGATTCCACATGCAAAAAAGGTCACCTGGAAATACGTGGGCAGCCGAGGGATCTAATATACTGAATAGACTGAATGAATAGCGTTCATTGGCCACAGTCGTCTAGGGGTCAGGACACTAGTTTGTGGAGTGTACAACACCGCGAACCACTGGAAACCGAGGTTCGAGTCCTCGCTGCGGCATATCTTTTTGTGATTTCATATGTGATTTTCTTTTTGACGTAACAGGCACGGTATAGGGGGTTTTACTTAGTTTTCTACGGAGTTTTCCCGCTGTATTTCAGTTGGTACCGCAAGGCTCTGACGAGCCATTCGGCGTAATATACATACATAATATAGACCGACATGACATCGGCATTTTCTTTTCTTTTGTTGGTCGCTGATGCCTGGTAAACTAATGGATTGATTACCACCAGCCCTTTACCTAGTCATCCCACTATACAAGGCGAATCTGCCCAAACTGTTTACTTGCGCCGGCCACAATTTGGCCGGTGGCCGTGGCCGCTGACAAGGACGGATCTCTAATGGCCCAATGTGATTCTTCCATCACAGCCATGTACTTAGATGCGGCAGTCTCACTACCAACAAAATCTGCTTAGGGGACACACATAATATGAATTTGTGCCATCTTCCATTTAAAGGCGCCATTTTTCTTGCAGGTCGGATTGTCCGGCTGGTGGATGGGGAACACGGCAACACTTCCCTAAGTGGCATGCCGAGGCGGCCGATCTTACCAAAGACTGGTTATAGCGACCGAAAGAAGAGAGAGATATAGAAGGGGCAGAATAAAGAGCAGAAGCAGCTAGCCACCTAGACACCCATTGCGGGCGAGAGCGCCGTCGATGCATTTTTCCCTCCTACCCAAATGTTTACCCCAAGTTGCTAGCTGTATTCCTTGGGGTCGTTTTTTTGTGTGGCCAACAAGATTCCCCATCCCAGCAACGGAGTACTCCGTACTATATTCATCAATGTGATTAGTAAGAATGTAATCATCCAGAGCCGAATTGTAATTTCCGCGTCGGCCGTCGACGTGACAGAAGCGCGATACCGCCCAGTTTTTTCCAGCCCCTAGGGCGACAACTGATTAATTTCGACCGCGGCCTAGACATTCAGTGAACCCTGGCACGGCAATAGCAAACAAATCACTTGGCTTGACCCTTGTAACGGTCCGGAGGGAGTGAACTAGGCATTGATGATCTCATTTAGTCTGCGTTAGGCTTGCGTTGGGTGGTGGTGGTGGTGGTGGAGGGGGGTGTGCTGCAACCCGACTCGGCTTCACATGGAGATGGGAGAGACAAGAAACCGATTCGGTAGGTGGGCAGAAGATGTGCGTTGTACCCAAAGAGGAAAGATGTGGTGAGCTGACAATGAGATGGGTTGTCTCGGGACTGTCAATTTGTGTGAGCGGCGGTTTTACACTAGAAGATGAGAACAATGAACCAGGCAAGACACGATGCACTAATGGGATAGACATGGCGCGAAATGAAACATGACTTTCAATCGAACAGGAAACACAGACTGACGAGCTTCGGATGAGAGGTTACAACATAACAGTTTGATGATTTACAATAGAAGACAGATGATGGTTTACAATACAGGCAAACTGACGAGTTAGAGAAGGAGAAGAGTTCTTGATTCACGAGAAAACACAGATTGGTGTGTTACAAAACAAGACAGGCTGATTAGCAAGATGCGTAAATCATCATCATTAAGATTTTCTAACAATATTGATATCTTCCGTGGCCATTCAACTCATATAAACAATATGGACCCTTTTATGCAAGAAAGAGTAAAAAAGGAATAAATGGAAAATATGTAAACGCAAATCGATCAAACCAGTAAAGACCAAAACGCCCGTCAAAAGATGGGTCGACTATTACTTCTTCTGCATAGCCTTGAGCTTGAGTCCGAGCTTGACCATGTTCCACATTGCGTTGTCGCCCAATAGGGAGCGCGTTTCCAGGCCAGAGTCGACACTGCGCGACTTGTGCTTGCTCCAGTGGCCGGCAATGCTGCCAAGGAGCGTCTGGTTGGCAAAGACGCCAGACAGGGCGTTGATAAAGTCAGTACCGTTGCTCGGCCCGTCGCCGGTAATGGCACCGCCGCCCTTGAGTAGGCCGCTGAGAATGTCGCTCAGCAGAGTGACGACGGAAATGTTGACTGCCAGTGGCCGTTTGCCCAGAACCTCTTCCAGAAATGTAATGTGCTGGTCTCCATTGATGACGACCTTGGTGGCCGTGGCGTTGAGCTGCACGACACCTTCGCCCAGGGGTCGAGATTGGCTGCCAAGGAAGCCGCTGAGGTTTCCAAGAATGACATTGAGGTCAATGAAGCCCTCGAAGGACTGAGTATGGTTGCCGGGCTCAATAGTAATGCCCGCCAAGGTGAGCTCGCCGAGGTTCATGTCGCCCGAGGCGATACCCAGTGTGATGTCTCCAAAAGATAAGGCGAGGGGGCTGACGTTGGGTAGCATGAGATCACCCCTCAGGTTAATGCCATTTTGGGTTGGAAAGAGAAATTCAAGCTTGCGCATCTCGATTCCTTGAAGCTTATTAAGACCCTGCAGCTTGATGGTCTTGTCAAGACGAGGATGCGACTTGAGGGCACCGAGAGAAATGACAGCCTCGGTACCACGTACGCTGAGGTCGTACTCGCCCGGAGCATCATAGAATCCGCTGAACCATGAAGTTAAGGACTCGAGATTTGTGATTTTCTGTTCCTGGTCCTTGATGCTAAAGTTGGTGTTGCCGCCTTGGAGGTCCAGAGGGGGCACTTCGACGGACAGAAAGGGATCAAACTCAGGGGCGCTTTTGTCGTAGAGTTCCAGAACAAATTCATTGGTCTTTGCTTTGAGACCAGGGGGAGTGCGAAATGAGCTGTCCAGAGTGATCTTGAGGGTGTCTGGTGCAATGACGTTGAGGGCACCACTTCTAATAGGGAGTGTCTGCTGGTTGACAATAAGCTGGACAATAGCGGGGAGCGCCACGGTGAAGCTGTTGTGAGAGTCAGCAATTTATCGAGTCAAAGAGAGCCGGGAGGAGGCACGAGTAAACTTACATAATGGGCAGCAGAATGGCAAGGAAGATGATGGTCCCCAAGAGATACCACTTCCATTTGTGCTTGATATGGGCAACACTCCATGCTCTTCCATCTCTGGCTGCAGTGGCAATCTTCTCTCGAGTGAGCTCTCGGCGAGGGCTATTCTTGCTGATGATGTGGTCGTTGGTGTCAGCAGTCGATGCATTTTCCAAGGGAGGCATCTCATCGCCGTCTAGTGCCTGGCCGGCATGGTCATTGCCACGTCCGTTGGCGCCAGCGACACGGGCAGTGGTGGCGTGGTGAGTTGTGGCGTGGTAGGAATCGACATCAGAGTCGTGATGCTCTTCCCTGAACGCGGACGCCATGGTGAAGCGACGTTGTTTCCCGCGTGGTCAATGCCTTTTGGGATCAATTGAGATGATGCAAAAGGCAGAGATGTGCTTGCGAGTGGGAGTAGTAAGCTGGGGGAGGGGGGAGGTGTTGTGGTAGGCTGCACGCAGGTGAATAGGCCCGTACGCAGGTAGAGGTAGGTACCTTGTACCGGTCTTGGTGCTGTGCTGTGTTGATTAAGTTGGAGGGGTACCTATAAAGTAAATTCTAGTTACAGCAGCACCAATCGAACACGTTACGGTGGACGTGGGTTCAATTGCAATGCGGGGAGTAGGACCAGGAAAAAACTGCAAATCTGGGGATACAAGGGCCGCAACGGACGAGGGGAAATGTATAGGTAATGAGAGAATAGAGAAAGTACGGTGGTGGGCGAGCTGATGAATTGCAAGTAAAAAAAAGCACTGGGCGAGATGCGCGACCAAAGCGAATATGGTTATTGTGGTGGGGGTAGGGGGGGAGGGGTGAAGATTAAAGCATGCTGCATGCAGGTGGATTATGCATGCAGACAACAGTGGCTGTGGGGCGGGGCGGCCGAGAGGTGTGAGTGGGCACTTACGACACTGAGCAGCGTGGCAGCGTGGTATTATGGCAGCTCACGCTTGGGCAGTGAAAAAATTCGAATGCAGTGCTCTTCAGTGGACAGGCAGTTGTGGCGTGCGCCGGCCCTGCAGCGGCTCAGCGGGTCTGGGGCAGCCGAGGCCTGGACCCTCCAGCTGTAAGGGGAGTCAAGGGGAGTCATTGGGGCGTGCAGCTGCAAGAACACACAGACGCTCCATGGTTTCGGAGGAGGTAAACTGACCTCTTGGCTATAACCAAGAACATTTATAGGCGTAAAAATACAAGGTAGAAAGAAAAATGCTCGATTGAAACCGAAGCTGACAGTAGCTACAGGATGAAGCAAGAAAATTACACGCGACAAACGACCGCTCGTCGCTTGACACAGCCGACTCTTCCAGCACCAATCTGACGCGCACAGTTCAGCTTGGCACCCATCTCAAGATCTGCCAGCTGCTAAATAGGACCAGCTGTTACCCCGCACGGGGAAGAAAATGGGCAGGGTAATTTGTCGGATGGATGGGGATCTCGCCCGAGCTCTTGCGGGCCTCAACCAACCCCGAGGGCTGGGCTTGTCAGGCAGCTGTGGCCATGTCGCTGGCGGCCAATGGACGTCATTCTCGATAATCTGTGCCGCGGCTGGCGTCGTGGCTTTTCTCCCCTGTCAACAGCCTTGATTTGCCTTCCGCGCGGGGAAACGAAGACAGCCTGCCTTGCGACCATCACCAAGCCGATTGAGAGCCCGTCACGCCCGTCACGCCCGTCAACCCGCCCAAACAGCGCGGTAATATTTATGGCACTTTGGCGGGCTCGCGGGGACGCATGGGAGCCGAAGTGGACCGGAGTTTACCATCGCTTTTTTTTCTCAGGGCCACTGAGACGAACCCTGACCAGGGCTACAATCTCATAACGAGTCATAACTTTTATAATACGGAGCGAAAGCGGCTTGTGGGTGTCGGTTCTCGTACGAGCGCTCGTCGTCGTGGCCACTAGCTCCAAGCTAGCACGCCCGCTATTTGAAGACCAGTGGCGGACAGACGGGTTTCCAAGTGAAGACGTCGACGAGAATATTTGTGGATTTGTGGTCATTGTTCAACGCCAAAAGCGGAGAGCAGCCAACATCGTGCCAACTGCCAAGCTATCCGATTTACAAGCTCGAATTGGTCCTTTCTGGCAAAGCAGTTCGAGCCCGCGTGGCCGTCGCCCCGAAGCGTGCATCATTATGTTTTTACTGTGGCTGACTGTTGGCGCGCTTGTGGTTGCGGCTGTGCTCCTACTGTCGTACGTTTATCAATCTCTGAGACAGACCAGCCGAGCGCAACGCTGACTGTCATCAGCCTCTCCCTTCCTGGTCCATGTCATTGTTATTTTCGTTTCAAGCCAAACAAGTGTCAAAGTGTTTCTCTGTTTCGTTTCTCTGCCAAGCACCTTGCCAGTGGAGCGTACTCAGCAGATGGCCGAGCCCATGTGGCTGCCCTGCCGCGCCGCCGCCCAATCAAAGCCCCAGTCTGTCAAAGACAATATCCACATGAGGCGGCGTCCCGGGCCAACTCGCTGCTTGGACCTCCCGGTTGGTCCGATTGAGTCGCGCAGAGCGATATGAGGTGCTGGTTGTGGAAGATTAATGAGAAGCTCTAATAAAAGACGAAAGCCACGTCCAAGCGGACAAGCCATACCGCTGTCAATAGCTCATCGTTCTTATTGGCATGGCTTGCTAGATCTTGCATCACCGTTATTACAGACGTTGCTAGCGGTCTATACAGTTGCGCCTAGTTTGTCCCATGCTGTGGCACAACATAGATCAACCGCCGTACCTAGAACGCCTCATGAGCGACACGCGACCTTGCCACAACCTGCCAAGCGAAACTGCCTCAACTTGACGCTGCGGAAACAAGAAACTCCGGGGTAATCCAATAAAAACACGCGTATAGAATCTCTCAACCATAAATCTACCAGGGGTTTTGCGGACAGCCATGACGACAAGCAGCCACAGCTGATGAGAATAGAGTTGACGCCATGGAGCCCGCTATGCTAAACTCAGCCTTGCCGAATTTGTCCAAGGACGCCGGTTGCCGGTGGAGCCTCACTGAAAGCTTTTTCATCCTCATGAGCGATTCAGTGTGTTGGTGAGATGTGGAAGAAAGGTGCTGAAGCTATCTGCTGGCAGTTGTCAATCTCGAAGGCTGATGATGGGTGTTCTCTCGCAAGTTACGTGGTGCACCAAGAGTAATAAAACGACAAATCACAACCGTGGATTCGGCCTTGACGGAACTTGCCGTGGCCTCACGGCGAGCTCATTTACCGTCGAATAAGCGAGCAGCACCCGTAGACGTTCTAGACAGGGAAAACTAATAAATAACTAGTGAACTAGTTCAACAGTCGCCGACGTCGCTAGCCTGCCATCTCGGCGGCCACGCCGCTCGTAGTACTGGTAAAGAGAGTGTGGCGTACGAGTAGATTCTTGTGGCGACAAACCATGAGAGAAACTGGCTTTGGGCTTGTTGTGTAATGGACTAGCAACGCCAGCTGAACGGGTCAGTTTCGCCCCCAGACGCTTTCATTCCTCTTTCGCCTAGTGACTCTTCTTGAGCCGCAACAACAACGAAAACGTCGTCACTCTCGTCATAGGGAAGGAAGCTGAGAAGGCATCGTAGCGATTTTTTTTTCAAAGCATTAAAAAAAGAAAAGAAAAAAATGCCGATGAAATAAGTTTGGACATTGAACGCATTGTGCAGATTCTACAATGTGGCAATTTGTTGTTTCCATGAATGCCTTCTGTAGTGAGTTGGTCAACTACTATTGTGATGATCGTGGCAGAAACTATACAACGTTTCGACCTGGACGCTCCACTGCTGATGCATATACATAGTCCGGTAACGGTAGACTGATAGCTGCTGATAGCAAGTCTGCAAGAGAAAATTTTTCTTACTCACAATTCACCCTGGCAGTATTGAGTGGTTTTGCGGCTCGCATCGTACTGGTATTATGAGTTTTGCAGTAATAACAAGTGACCGCCCGCATGGGCACCGTCACCTAGGAGCCAGTTTTACCCCCCCGGTAAGAGTAAGATGAGAGGGGGATGGTAAGTCGTGCTGCATCACCGTGCGCGGGCTGGGCATTCTCCACAACGGACGATGCGATGATGGATGGGCGAATGACGGGGTCGCGCCTCCAGGGTTGCTGAGCTGCGGCGGAAAACTCTGCGGCGGTCCCACGGACGAGACAATATTACCAAGGAAGAGAAAAACACATAATAGGGTGGTTGTCATTGGGCTCTGGCTTCCCCGCCTTTGGTCGTGAACTGTCCGGGGGAGGAGAAGCTGGGAAGCACCACTGGAGACATCGCGGGCCATCAAGGATCGATTTCACAAGCATTTTCGGTCATGGAGGGCTGACTAGAAAACGCCATGAATACCATAATTGGCAATTGATGTTCCAAGATGCCGAGGCAGCGTTGTGGTGGCTGGTCAGTTCTATCCGTATATTGTTAGTGTCATGCAGTAGGTACGAGGTGGTGCAGAAGATAGGCGCGGAAATCGAGTCTTTGGCGTACAAACTACTGCAAGGCCGGGATGCGGTGGAACACGGGCAGTTGACCGCAAAGAGCGTGTGCATTATACGGACAGGAACAAGGCAGTTACAACTACTGATATTGAATGAGCAATTGTAGAGCTGGGACTCATGCGAGGAGCTGTCTGCACTTTGCTGTCATTGATATCGCCAGCTGCCAGCTGCTCACGTAAAGAATAATGCAAACAAACGCAGGTCTGCCCATGCCCAACACCTTCACCAACAAGACCATTTCTTTTTCCCTCTCCTCCATCATCTCCATCATCTCCATCATCACAAATCTGCCCGCAACTCAATCCGCTCTTCTCCTCCGACCGCGACGCTACTGCTCAGCTACTCGACGCCACCGAAATGCCCACGCAGTCCAGCAAGCTTATGTACCAGTAATAATTACTCCGTACACTTTCAACTCTGCCGTCTACGACACTAAATGTCTTCTCCACCGCACTACCTCTGGCCACACCCCTCCCCCCGGTGGGCATCATGGCTCTCCAAGTGGCCTCCACCGAGTCCACCTTCGTCTTGTTACCTGCGCTGCTCGGCTGCACGACGGGCCAACGGCCTATCACAGCGCCAAAATGTCACCACTGACCCAATTGTCATGGTCAGTATCCGTAAACTTGGGGAAACCTGGGGGATTGCCCACGGTCTCCGTCCACTCCCTCTGAACTCTCTCCACCATCTCCGGACCCAATGGCTAGCTAACTGGCAACTCTCCCACCAGGCGTCGCCGATCAGCAGAGTTCTCGACTTCTGCCTTGGCCCTGCCTACGCATCTCGCTTGCTCTCCCGTCTTTATTGTCGTCGCATGGCCATGTCAAACTATTTCGTACCAGCAGCTCCGAGGCTCTCTAGCCTTTCTCCGCTTCTCTCAACTCCCACGCCTCCCACCGTCCCACAGCAGCATCGCACACCCCCCTTGCCAGTCGACACACAGACGCACGACTTACCTTGTCTTGCAAGCCCTCCTCCACCGTTCCCTCTTGTGTGCTCTGTGCGGATTCGACCTGGGATGCTGCGTCTCTTGCTATTCTCGAATATCCACCCGCTCCAGTCCTCATTACATATCTACTCCTCCTCCGCCCTAGCCTCTTTTCCTTCTCTTGCTGGCTCCTTTCTTCTTCTCTTACACCTCTTCATCTTCGCCAATTGTCTTGTCCAGGTGGGAAGCCAACACACCAGTCCAGCAAGACTGCTTCCTTTCTGGTGAGGCAAACACCACACAACCCCAACCATGAGGTGGACTTCCATTCTGGTGGGAGCCGTGGCCCCTGCAGCCCTGGTCGCTGCTGGCCCTCGTACTCAATCCCCCCCAGAGACTACAATTGAGGATATCCTTCAGAGCAACAACCTCGACCAGATTCTTTCCAAGCACAACTTGGCTCTTGTTCCTCGTAGCCAGCTCACCGATACCCTCACAGAGTTGACCGCCCTCCTCAAGAGGCAGGAACAGCAGGACCGCGTTGACCCCAGAGTTTCCACCCTGTTTCGACGACAAAATGCCACAAACGCTCAATCGGGAACCACGTCTTCCCAGAGCGCTAGTTCAGCTCTCGGCAACCAAAATGGTCTCCTCGACGGTCTTCTCGACCCTCTTCAGTCGGGAATCAGCGGCATTTTCGACCCCATCGTCAAGCCCATCACAGACCTGGTCAAAACCCTCGAAGCTGTTACCCAGCTTCTTACTCCCGAGTTCATACAGGGTGTACACGACGGTCTTATTGGTCTCGGCAAGACCTTGGCGGACCCCATTCCAGAAAAGATTCGCAACATTGTCACCGCTGGCGAGCCTCTCATCAACGAACTTGGCAAGCTCGATCTGGCCAGTCTCATTTCGCAACTGGAGCCTCTTCTCAAAGAGCTTGGAGGCCTCGATCTGGCTGGTTTGCTCGAGGCTCTCAAGCCTCTGCTCTCCGGCGAAGAGATTACGAAGATCATCAGCATCATTGACGGAGCCGAGCCCCTTATTGCCAGCCTGGGTAAGCTTGACCTGGCCTCTCTCATCGAGCAACTTGAGCCTCTTCTCAAGCAGCTTAACGGCCTCGATCTGGCCGGCATCCTCGAGGCCGTCAAGCCCCTTCTCACTGCCGAAGAGATCCAGAAAATTCAGTCCATCATCGATGGCGCTGAGCCTCTCATCTCCAGTCTCGGTAAACTCGATTTGCAAAGTCTCATTGAGCAACTCGAGCCCCTTCTTAAGCAGCTTGGTGGCCTCGATCTCGCTGGCCTCTTTGAGGCCCTCCAGCCTCTGCTACAGCCTGATGAGATCAAGAAGATCATCTCCATTGTCGATGGCGCTGAGCCTCTCATCAAGGAACTCGGTCAACTCGACCTCCAGGATCTCATCAAGCAGCTTGAGCCCCTCATCAAGCAGCTCGGTGGCCTCGATCTCGGCAGCATTCTCGAGGCCGTCAAGCCTCTTCTTCAGCCCGACGAGATTGCCAAGATCATCTCTATTGTTGACGGTGCCGAACCCCTCATCAAGGAACTTGGCCAGCTTGACCTCCAGGACCTGATTAAGCAGCTCGAGCCCATTCTCAAGCAACTCGGTCAGCTCGATCTCGGCAGCATTCTTGAAGCCCTTAAGCCTCTGCTACAGCCCGACGAGATTGCCAAGATCATTTCCATTGTAGATGGAGCCGAGCCGCTCATCAAGGAACTTGGTCAACTCGACCTCCAGGACCTCATCAAGCAGCTTGAGCCCCTTCTCAAGCAGCTTGGTCAGCTGGATCTCGGCAGCATCCTGGAAGCTGTTAAGCCCCTGTTGCAGCCCGACGAGATCAGCAAGATTATCTCCATCATCGATGGTGCTGAGCCCCTTCTCGCCAGCCTCGGCAAGGTCGATTTGTCCAAGTTGTTTGAGCAACTGGGCCCCGTTCTTGAGGCCCTTGGCCAAATCGATCTCAAGAGCCTCATTGACACGATCGCTCCTCTTCTCACGACTGAGACCATCCAGGGCATCGTTCTTCTGCTCTTCAACGCTGAGCAACTTCTTACCTCTGATTTTGTCGACGACACCAAGTCCCTTGTTTCTGGCGCTGCGCCGCTCGTTGCCAGCCTCGGCAAGGTTGATCTATCCAAGTTGTTCGATCAATTGGGCCCCGTCCTCGAGGCCCTTGGCCAAATCGATCTCAAGAGCCTCATTGACACGATCGCTCCTCTTCTCACGACTGAGACCATCCAGGGCATCGTTCTTCTGCTTTTCAACGCTGAGCAGCTTCTTACTTCTGACTTTGTTGAACAAACTCAGTCTCTCATTTCCAATGCCGGCCCTCTTGTCGCCTCACTTGGCAAGCTTGACCTGCAGAAGCTTCTTGACCAGCTGCAGCCCATCATCCAGGAACTTGGTCAACTTGATCTCGCGGGTCTCTTTGAGGCTCTTAAGCCGCTATTGAGCACCGAGACCATCGGAAAGCTTGTCGACATCGTCAATGGTGCCGCGCCACTCATTGCTAGCCTAGGCAAGCTCGACCTCCAGGACCTCATCAACCAGATCGAGCCAATCCTGAAGGAGCTCGGTCAATTGGATCTTGCAGGTCTCTTCGAGGCGCTTAAGCCTCTTCTCAGTACAGAGACTATCGGAAAGCTTGTCGACATCGTCAATGGTGCCGCGCCATTAATCGATAGCCTCGGAAAGCTTGACCTTCAAGACCTCATTAGCCAGCTCGAGCCAATTCTGAAGCAGCTCGGACAGCTGGATCTTGCAGGTCTCTTCGAGGCGCTCAAGCCGCTCCTCAGTGCCGAGACTATTGGCAAGCTAGTTGACATCGTCAATGGCGCTGCCCCGTTGATTGACAGTCTGGGCAAGCTCGATCTTCAGGATATTATCAGCCAGCTCGAACCTATTTTGAAGCAGCTTGGACAGCTGGATCTTGCAGGTCTCTTTGAGGCTCTCAAGCCTCTTCTCAGTACCGAGACTATTGGCAAGCTGGTAGACATCGTGAATGGCGCTGCCCCGTTGATTGACAGTCTCGGCAAGCTCGATCTCCAGGATATTATCAGCCAGCTTGAGCCCATCTTGAAGCAGGTTGGCCAGCTGGATCTCGCAGGTCTCTTTGAGGCCCTGAAGCCACTTCTGAGCGCCGAAACCATCGGTAAGCTCGTGGACATTGTTAACGGCGCCGCTCCCTTGATTGCCAGCCTAGGCCAGCTTGATCTCAAGAAGCTGCTCGACCAAGTCGGTCCTCTTCTGGAAGAGCTTGGCCAAATTGACTTGGCAGGTCTTCTGAACTCTGTCAAGCCTCTACTTACTCCTGAAACCATCGGTAAGCTCGTGGACATTGTCAACGGTGCCGCTCCCTTGATTGCCAGTCTTGGCCAGCTTGATCTCAAGAAGCTTCTTGACCAAGTTGGACCTCTTCTGGAGGAGCTTGGTCAGATTGACTTGGCAGGTCTCTTGGGTGCTGTCAAGCCGCTCCTCACCCCCGAAACTATCCAGAAACTTATCAATATTGTTAATGGCGCTGAACCGCTCATTGCCAGCCTGGGTCAACTTGACCTCAAGAAGCTGCTTGACCAAGTCGGTCCTCTGCTGGAAGAGCTTGGTCAAATCGACCTGGCGGGTCTCTTGGGTGCTGTCAAGCCGCTCCTTACCCCTGAGACCATCAAGAAGCTCATCAATATTGTCAATGGCGCCGAGCCCCTCATTGCCAGCCTGGGTCAGCTTGACCTCAAGAAGTTGCTTGACCAAGTCGGTCCTTTGCTGGACGAGCTCGGTAAGATTGATTTGGCTGGTCTCTTGGCGGCTGTTCAGCCGCTCCTCACACCCGAGACGATCAAGAAGCTGGTTAACATTGTCAATGGCGCTGAGCCCCTCATTGCCAGCCTCGGCCAGCTTGACCTTAAGAAATTGCTTGATCAAGTCGGTCCCCTTCTCAACGAACTCGGTCAAATCGACCTCGTTGGCCTTATTGGGGCTCTCAAACCCCTCCTTACTCCTGACACCATTAAGAAACTTGTTAACATCGTCAATGGCGCTGAACCCCTTATTGCCAGCCTCGGCCAGCTTGACCTCAAGAAGCTTCTCGATCAGGTTGGCCCTCTTCTTGAAGAACTTGGCCAAATCGACCTGGTTGGCCTTTTGGATGCGCTCAAACCACTACTGTCAAGAAACACCATTCTTGGCATCGTCGAGTTGCTGCAGAATGCCGAGGACCTCCTCACAAAGGACTTTGTTGTGGATACCCGTGCCCTCATCAAGGGTGCCAGTCCTCTCATCGCCAGCCTCAGCAAACTTGATCTCGATAAGCTCATCACCCAGCTAGGCCCTCTCCTGGATGAAATCAGCAAGCTTGACCTCAAGGGTCTCTTTGATGCCCTTGCTCCTCTGCTCACTCCGCAGACCATCAAGGGTCTTGTCCAACTCCTGACAAACGCCGAGTCGCTGCTCACTGCTGAATTCGTCGACCAGACCAAGAGTCTCATTGGTGGTGCCCTTCCTCTTATTGACGCTCTCAAGGACATTGATCTCAAGGCCTTGCTGGCTCAGCTTTCGCCTCTGCTCAACGCTCTTGGCAAGATTGATCTCAATGGAATACTTGACGCCGTCAGCCCTCTACTCACTCCCGAGGCCATCCGCGGTCTCCTCGGCCTTCTTGGCAACGCGGAAGACTTGCTCACTGGCGACTTTGTCAAGGACACCAGAGGTCTTATTGCTGGCGCCGGTCCTCTCATCGCTGCCCTTGGCAGTGTTGATCTCCAAGGTCTCTTCAAGCAGCTCGGACCCCTTCTTGCCAGCATCAGCAAGCTTGATCTTGCAGGTATCATCGATTCTCTCGCTCCCATCCTGTCCAAAGACAGCATCAACAAGATTGTCGGCCTTCTCACCAACGCCGAAGACCTCCTGTCTCCCGACTTTGTCCAGCAGACCAAGGCGCTCATTGGTGATGCCGGCCCTCTTCTGCAAGCCGTCAAGCCTCTTCTTGCTGCTCTTAGTGAAATTGATCTTCCTGAGCTTCTTAAGCAGCTCAGTCCTCTACTTAAGCAGCTCAGCCCTCTGCTGGGTGCCCTGGGCGAGATTGACCTCAAGGCTCTCCTTGACGTCCTCAAGCCTTTCCTCACTCCCGAGTCTATCAAGAAGGTCCTTGGTCTCGTTTACAACGCCGAGGATCTCCTCACACCCAAGTTTGTCAATGAGACGTCTTCTCTGATTAGCGGTGCTCTGCCGCTGGTTGAGGCCCTCGATAATGTCAACATTCCTGAGCTTCTCGAAAGCCTGAAGCCCCTGCTCGACATGGTCAAGCCTCTTCTTGGTGCTCTTGGCGAGATCGATCTCAAGGGTCTGATTGAGGCTGTTGCACCTCTGCTCACCAAGGAGACTGTTGCTGGCATTGCCACGCTGCTGCTCAACGCCGAGTCTCTCCTGACGTCTGACTTTGTCAGCAACACGCAGGAACTGATTGGCGATGCCACGCCGCTGGTTGCAACAATATCTGACCTCTTGCAGGCCATTTTCTCAGCTCTGTCGGGCCCGTCTTCTAGCAGTGGCGGCTCGTCCTAAGTTGATTGATTATTGAGCCTTAGCATAAGGTGACTTGCACATATGATTTTTAGTATTTATGTTTTATATTTTTGGATCTTGGATGATTTTTACATGAAGCGCAGGGCGGGAATCTCCCAAGCCCGAATTTGATTTTACGACTGCAAAGGATATTGAAGCCTTTTCCTGTTTGTGGATTGGTGGAAAGAAAAGAGTGTCAGAGGATGAATGAGATGGCCCTTGCCCACGGGTAATGGGCGACATGTCTTGCACATGAATTAATGAGTCAAGTGAATATTAGCTAAATGCTAAAAGACTATTTCTACCATCTAACTTTTTATTCGTGACTAAAGATGCTACAGTAGCTTCGTCAGGGGATAGAATCGTCATGATAATAGAACATTACTCTCTCAACCAAGAGCAATCAGTGTTGTCCATTCTTTTTGCTTGTGTTTCTTCTCCGCTCATTCTACTTGTTGAGTCCCCTATTCTTCTCATCTTCGCTTTCGTATTCTATTGTAGTCATTGCGTCGCTTATCAAGTGATACACTATGTATTTACTAGGTCAAGGTAAACCGAGACTTTCAATTGAAATGTTTTCGAGAATTGCAGGTAAAGCTTTAACAAATGCCCTATCCAAGGTCCAGATCCCCTAATGAGCTGACGCTCCAGCCTTGGGCGCCCTGCAGCTATCTTTGCTGTTGACCCATACGGCGCCCGGCCTGTCAGTCTCGACATTATACGTCACATTTTCCGGCGTCACCTCCCACTGCACCGTGGCGTTGCCCTGCCTATACGTGCTCTCCGGCGTGCCCACACTGCGGTAGTTGCACTCGCTCGATATGTCAATCTTGCCCGTGGCAACGTCCAAGCCGCCAATGACGCGCTCAAAGTACTCGAGCGAGGCGAGGGGCTTGTAAAAGGGCACCTCGTGGCCGGCCTCATAGAAGCGCGTGAAGCTATACTTGCGCAACTGCTTGACCTGCCCGTGTACTTTTCCGTCGCTCGCGGTGAGGTTGGTAAAGCCTGCGTCGGACCAGCCGGCGACGTCGACCATGTCCGCGACGGTCTGGCCGCCGTACCAGTTGCAGACGGCGTCGGCGTCGCCGGCCCACATGGCAACGGCAATGTCGTGGTTGACGAGGTTCTGGAGGGCCTCGACGGAGCCGACGCTGCGGCCGTTGTCAGCGGTGAGGTGAAAGGCTTGCTTGACGGCGTTGCTCGAAGAGGTAAAGTTGGTAAAGGCGCCAATGGTCTCTTGAATGTCGGCTCTGTTGAGATAGTCCTTGTAGAAGCCATAGGGAAAAGGACTGGGTTCCAGCTGGCGGACATCGTACATGTTGCGGTTCGCGTACCGTTCTGGAAACCCGTCAATGTGGTCCATGCAGTAACGGTCCGCGGCCTCGCATTGCTTCTGGTCGTTGTTCTTGTGGCACTCTCTGAGCCTGTTGAGGCAGCCGTTGGGTCCAAACGTGTCCTCGTGCATCATTTCCTGGATGGACGTGTTGAACATGGCAAAGTCGTAGGTGCTGCCCGGCACAGCGGTATAGTTGTAGTAAGCGGTGTACTGGACAATGGGGTCGTACCATCCGTTACCGATGAGGACGCTCCGGAGGTCAATGTGCGCGGTGCCGGGGATCTTCTTCTCATTCTGCTTCAGAAAGTAGTCGCTAAAGACGGGCGCGTAGTGGCCGCCGTAGGACTGGGAGACAAAGTGGACGCCGTGGCGCGAGTACTGCGGAAAGGCGCCCATGAAGCCCTGCAAGGTCCTCCACATATTGGGCGCGGCATTGGCCGTCGAGTTGGCCGTAAGGTTAGCGTGAGGCAGCGAAAAGGTGCCGCAGGTCTTGCCGTCTGGCGGGCACGTCCAGTCGGGCAGCGGCACGACGGCCTTGGTCTCGGCGTCGATGGTGGCCGGCACGGGCACCGAGTACGAGAAGCCGACGTGCGTGGGCTGATCGACGAAGAGGAGGTTGCTGCGGCGCGACCACGAGTGCGGGCGGTCGACGGGCTGGCCAAAGTAGTCAATCTCGCAGGGGCCGAGCTCCTTGAAGAGCCCGTTCATGGACGAGGAGCCCGGCCCGCCGCTGACCCAGACGCTGAGCGGCGCCGTGTTTGGGTCGACGTCGCGGGCTTCAAAGAACCAGAAGAAGGCGTGCTGGTCCTCGGCGACGTCGGCGTATCCGGAATAGCTCTTGACGCTGGGGTTCAACTCGCAGATGCCCGCGGGCACCTGCTTGTAGCGGACGGGAACATTGGCGTATCCCGTTACATTGGTAAAGGTGTCGCTCTTTGGCGGGGTGACGAACTGGGCGGCTGTGTTTCTGCCCAGGTATAGCCCGATGACAAGGCGAGAGAGCCAATGTAGAGAAACCATATCTTGTAAATTGCACTCTGCTTTGATTAGAGTCTGCCACTACTTGTTGGTGGTTAACCAAGAGAGCATGGTCGAAGAAACGGAACCAAGTGTCTCGAGAAACGCATGGATTTATATAGTTTCAACTGAAATGATTCAGTCTACAAACTACCGGTGACCAATTCCTTCAAATTCCACTTACAAGCGAATGACGCGGGGGTCCCGGGAGAGAATCAAAGTCTACTTCCTCAAAGAGGTAACTCGGAACGTAGACTCAAAAGCCTCATGGATAAAGCGCAAGGGCTTGGGGCTGAATACTGTCATTGTTATTGGCACAGAATAGCTCACGCGCCCAAGATGGTGACGCAGTTGTTAGGTACCCAAGGAGGAAAGAGCGACGGTCTGTCAATGGACTTGGAGCCAACGCCACCGAGCTGGCGGGCATGATATTCATTGGTTCATTGAAAGTTCTTTGTTCACTGTTTGAATCTTTCAAGGCCGTCTTCGACTCCATCTCCGGCAGTCAATATCTCAGTGGTCCTTTCGGTCTTGGCTACGGAGGTAGCCAATACACGACAGGTCTCGTGAGACCAACGGCAATATTCATCCGCTTCCGGCCGCTTCAATAGTGGTTGTTGGTCATGCACTGCATCAAGTTGACCGCCTCAACGTCGAAAAAAAACTAGTGAGAAATGGGTGCGGATAATAGCCTTTGCGATTGAGCATCCGCAGCTCGCCGACTTCATGTTGAAGAGTTCAAGGTCGGTGCATTGGAGCCAATGGAGACGCGCCAAGGGCTCGGCCGAGAATGGAGTGGAAACCAAGACGCATGCAGCATCTCGGGTAGTCGGCCCTTTCTTACTTGTCAAGGGCATCTTCGGCCTCAGATATGTCCCCAGACATGAGCGGAGTTGGCATGCGTCTTGGTCCGAGCAGAGCTTTGGGCCTTGCTTTGAAATGCGTCTACACCAGTACCAGTAATGGCCTTGCCGAGTACAGGCCCTGTCCTTTAAGCCGGCAAATGCGCCCGTCCTTATGATTAAAGCCACGACATGCTCTGGAATTGCATTACCCTGGTTCGCAACATGGTATCCCAACGTGGATCAAGACGAACGATAAAACGCCTCTTAATGCCGATCCCCTGAGTTGAATTGCCGGGAGTGATTAATGACTGTGAGGGCCGGGGGTGCGCGGTATCAAGCCCTTGGCGCACGACTTGGCGTCTAGCTCTTGGCGAAAGACGTCGTGAACGGCCTCATCCTCGGCGTCGGTGTATCGGATGGGCAACTCCACGATTGCTCATGTGCAAGAAAACGTGTTGGCGGTGGCGTCGCGATGCGGGCGCCGACAACCTTGTGACGGGTGAACTTGGAGAGTGGAGAGTTAGTTGAAAAACTAGGTCATGCCAATGAGAGGAATTTCGGACGGATATATGTCGCGCGGCAGTTGCAAGGCTTGCAAAACTGACGTGTTGATGGCGCTATTGAGAGGCGCAAGTTGGATGATGGTTGTGGTCGCTGTCCATGTCACGAGGCAAAGGAGACATTGTCTTGAGATTTCGCTGAGAGGCTTTGTTCGATACACAGGCAGAATGACTAATGGAATAAACAAGTCAAGAGTGAATCTAAAACATATAAGAAACAATGTGAAGGTACAGTGTCTTATATTTCAACTACTGTAAGTCGCTCATGAATCATCACCCGCTTGACAGCATTTTCTGGGGTCGCACAGATTGACAATATCGAGGTTCAAGACATTCTTGACTCTGATAGGCGCGAGCATTTTCACGAGATCATCTCGAAGAACTTTTGCTTCCGGTGGCAGCATCACATATTTGCTTTTCATGCCCGCGAACCCGCGACGGATCATTTCCCCGTGAGACATTGCTCAAGACACACTGTAGTGTATTCATTACAAGGTCGCGGAAGTACTATTGAGATTACCCTTGAATTTGGAGCGGCTTCTGTTGAATGCTATTTTTGCAACTTGCAGAATTACTCGCCAAACGCCCACCATTATGCCAAAAAGGTACTGCGGCTCATCCGGTGACATTTCTACATTTCATGTGCTCACAGAAAAGTACTTGCTTCGCCACTGCCCAAGCCGCAGTTGTCGAGCTGGTGCGCCCAGCGTCGCACTATGATGCAATAGTTAGCCTTACAATCCACGCTGACAAGATGGCTAACAGAGTCCGCCACGTTGGCCTCCAAGGCTGCGAGCATCATTTTATTTGAGCATCGCGATAGCCTGTGTGCTTTTTGAACAAGTTGCTATACGCCGTGTTCGGGGAAATTCCATCGACAAACTTTATTGTGCGACAGACTCGACATCTGCACTAACTAGACGGCTCTGCAGATCAACGCCAGCATTTGGCCTACATCATCGATTACAAGCCAGTCTACACTCCAAAATTCATTCATACATACGCATCCGGAAAAGATGGCGAGCTCGGTAGAGCAGCAGATACGCAACGCCGGAGAGCGCAACAGCCAACTCCTCGAGACACTCGCCAACACGGACGGCGCGGCATCAGCACTCGCCCAACACAAGCGCTTCCAGCAAGATTTGCAAGACCAGCTCGAGCAGTCAAACCAGCGCCTCACAAAGCTCGAAGCCCAGCGGCAAAGACGTCTCAGCGAGCACGAAAAATACCGCGACAGCCACGTGCGTCGCTTCATGTTCAAAGCGTCTGGAAAACGCGAAACGTTTGCCCAGCGCGCCGAGGACGGCGAGCGCGAGTACTTTAAAGTACTGCAAGACTCGCAGCAGGAGCAGAGCATCAACGCCGCCATCACGACGCAAGCCCAAGAAGCGTACCACACAGCGGCAGAGCTGCAGGCGCACGCGGACCAGCACGAGGCGGCGCAGCAGGAGCTCGACACGCTGTACGCGCACATCTTTGACGGGCCTACGCCGCAGTTTCCGGAGGAAGACGCGCGCGAGCAGCGGTACGCGGCGGCGCTGCACGCGCACCGGCGGACGCGCAAGCGGTTCGACGCCCAGACGCAGGCGGTCGCGCAGCTGAACCTCGCGGACCGCGCCATGACGCAGGCGCTGTACGAGGTTGCGCAGGCGCTGGGCTACTCGCGCATGGACATGTTTGGCGGCGGCGCCATGTCGGACATGATGGAGCGCAGCCACTTGTCGCGGGCCGACGGGCTGGCGCGGATGGCGCGCGCCCACGCGGAGCGGGCTCGCCGCGTGTCGGACGGGGAGGTTGGCGAGCTGCCGGCCGTGCGCATCAATCAAGGCAGCATCATGTCGGACGTGTTTTTTGATAATATAGTCACCGACTATGCGTTTCACCAGGAGATTCGCCGTGGACAGCAGGAGCTGAAGCGCTGCTACGATAGTCTTCAGGACATGGGCGACGCGGCTGATGCGCGCAGAAGGGAGCTCGAGGCACAGCTGGGCAGGCAGGTGATGGAACTGAAGACGGCGAGGGCGGACCTGCAGCGTGCGAGGGAGGAGGTGTTTCGATCGGTGATGCGGAGGGAAGCGGGTGGTGGTGGTCAAGGTGGCGGCGGTCATGGTACAGGCGACGATGTGGAAATTAGAGGCCTCGCCGATGGGCCACGACGAATAGACTCTTTGCCTCCGGCTTACGATGTGGTTGTGGAGGAAGACGCCGCGCCGGCATACGATGCTGGGAGTAGTGCAAGTGCTGCACTGAACAGGTCATGATGGGCAGACACTGGTGGTAAATATGTATTTGTAGTAGCTCTTGTACCAACGCCCAACGCCCTCAGTCATAGCATTGATTCATGAGATTATATCTTTATTACAAAGATTTCTGATTATAGTCAATCAAGATGACACCTAGAGTCCAAAGAGAAGCTTCAGGTCCGCTGATGAGCCTTCTCTTGTAAGCATTGGAAAACATAAATCGCCCGTCCTGTAAACACCCCCAAACTACGACGCCATTGACATATACCCCCCGCTAAATGTAAAGGGGTAGCTGCGCTTGGCCGCCAGCCTGTTCCCGGTCTTCTTCCTTTTCCAAAACGACGACGCCCTTTTCCAGAATGACGGTGCCAGTGCGTTGAGGAACCGGTGATTCGATTTGGGGACGGCCTGATCCATCGGCAGCTTCCTCCTTTACAGTCGACATCTGCCTCCTTTCGGTCCTCTTTGCCATGAATACAAGAAACAACTCGATCCCGCTCATGAACTGGCCGAGCGCAAACACAAACACGAGGCCCATGCCAAGAGACACGGCCAGTTCAAAGGGCACCGCGGAGCGGGTCAAGCAGAGCGTGACGCTGCTCAAATCTGCAAATCCGGTAACGGCCGTGGGAAGTAGCAATGCTAGGAGGACCTGGTTGCAAGCGTGCGACGCCCACGTCACAATGTCTCGCTGCTTTTTGGCGGACGAGGTCACTGAGTCGCTAGGCGTGAGGTCTGCGGGTTTGGCAAAGAAGAAGAGGGCAAGAGCGGCAATGGCGAAGATAAGAGTGAAGAGACTCAAAATCTGCGATTCCAGTCAGTGGTCAGTACAATGGGGAATGCTTGTCAGAGAGGGGCATGGAACTTACCCCATGGGTTGTGCGGAAGTGACCCTTGGACGCACCAGCCAGAACGCCAAATACGAGAATCAGAATCAAAGACGGTGGCAGTACAAACAGCCGGAGAAACCTGCTCGTCTTTGTAGTCCAGCTGCTGAGAGGACTTGGGATCTGGAAGTGTGCAGCGATATTCTGTAAGCTAGCAACGCTTAGTATGAGAGGCCAGATCACGTATAAGCCAATAATAGCGCTTCCAACTGGGCGACTGTTAGCTTGAAAATCCATAAAACCCGTCTACTAAGAGATAGAGAGCCGACTTACTGTGCAGTATCAAGAATGCTGTATACTTTGAAAAGGAAGAGCCATTGATGCTCAGCGTCGACGTGACGCTGAAATCAGGCTTCCCCAGATTCTCTGCGAGTTTAGTGCCGTCGATAGCAAACGTGTTTCCCTGCGACTTGACTTGAATCGTCCCCCTCGGGATCAACGACTTTAGAGTTTCGAGCGTGTTGCCGCTTGGTGTTCCACCAGACACGGTGCCGCTCTTTTGAAGCCCAGACGCAACGAGCAGCAAACCCGCGATGCCGTCGCACGTCAAAACGTCGACGCCCTTTTGCCCAAGTGACGAAATGGCCGCCGCATCAGCAAACAGCGTCAGGTTTATGGGTGGCGAGGCACCGTCGTTGTTCTCTTGGCGGCGATCAAAGACGGCGAGATCCCGCCTTTGCGGGTTGCTTGAATTGTCTGTGGGATTGGCACTCGCACTCATGCTGCGCGCAAGCAACTTTTGCACCGTCAAGACGCCCGACGTTCCCAGACCCTGGCCGAGCCCTACAGCCGCGCCACTGGCAGAGTCGTCAAAGTCAATCTTTGTTTCGGAAACGGGTCCCGTGAGCGCCACAGTCTTGCCGCTGACGATGGCGTTGATCCCGCCGAGGGCCTGGACACCGTCTCCGGCACCGGTGAGAAGGCCTCTGGCCAGACCGTTAGCTAGGCGTGGGACGTCGACGTTGCTTAGGAGAGAACCGGCGCCATCGGTGCCATTGCCTCCAGACAAGCTCTTTATGAGCTCGCCTGCAGTATCGTTTGCGAGGAATCGCGACACCAGCGCTTCTGCAAAGCTTTGCGTGAGGCCCTCGGCATCAATGTCGCCATTCTGCGGCGATGCTTCCTGTACAGACGTCGCGTCAGACTCTGGCTGCAGGCCCAGGCCAACCGCCGCGCCGGTTCCTATTCCTTTTCCGAGGCCAGACGCCACCGGAGCCGCGAATTTTGCCACGAGGCCTCCGGCATTCTTGGTCAGGTCGCTAGTGAGGCCACTGATGTTGAGTTGGCTGGAAAGTGCGTCGCTCAGTCCAAACGCAAATGTGCCAGCCAGTTGCGGTAGATCCTTTATAGATGTTGGCTTTGGGGGAGGCGCAATGGCTTTCGTGCCTAGGTCCAGGCCCTTGGCTAGGCCCAACCCCAGGCCCGATCCGACGCTTGAGACAGTCGCGCCGAGATCAACAGCTGGCAGGGCAGAAGCGAGGTTATTAGCCTGAGAGGTCAAGTTGATCTTGTCTGTAAACGAGTTGCCGAGTCCAAAGGTAAACTTCTCCACCAGACCTGCAACGTCTTTCAAGGAGTCTGGCAGAGCACGAGCACTGATGTTGCTGCTGCTCGCCAACCCTGTCAACCCTAACCCTGCGGACGCACCGCCGCCGAGGCCACGGCCAGCACCCATCACAATTCCACCAATATCGAGATCCGCCGGTAAAAGGTTCGACACACTGACACCGCTCGTGTTGAGGGACTGCGTCAGGCTCTTGCTCACGCCAAACGCCAGCGTACCCGCAATCTTGGGAAGATCTGCCATTGACGGCGCCGACATCTCCGACGGCGCGCCGAAGCCACTGGTGTCTTTTTGCGCCAGCTTGAGCCCCAGCGCCGCGCCGCTTCCTATGCCGTCTCCCACGCTCAGCGCGGCAGAGTTGAAGTCAATGGGCGGAAGCATGGCGCCCAGGCTCTGCGCGCTGACATTGAGGCCGTCAGTCAGGGCGTTGCTCAGGCCAAATGCAAATGTGTTTGCAATGCCGGCAATGTCCCCGTTGGATTTTGGCGCCGGCGGCTGCTGCTCCGCCTTGGCGAGCTTCAGCCCGCGCGCGGCGCCCTGGCCGATCCCGGATCCGGCGCCGAGAGCAATGCCGCCAACGTCGAGGCCCTGCGCGGGCAGCAGCGACGACAAGCCGCCCGCCCCTGTGATATTGAGGCTCGACGTCAGCGCCTGAGTGGCGCCAAAGCCCAGCGCACCGATGCTGTCGACGAGGCCTGACCCGTTGAGCGACGGCGACACGTCCCGCTTCGCCAGACCGAGGCCCATGGCGCCTCCGTTGCCGACGCCGGTGCCCAGCGACGCCGCAATGGCGGCAAGCGGCGGGAGCTGCAGCATATTGCTGTCCACGACGGCTTTGAGTGCCGTGGCCGTCAGCCCCATGGCGGCGCTCTGGACAATGGGATTGAGGCCGGAGCTCTTCATGCCGTTTTGCTGCGCGACCTGCTCGCCAGTGGCTTTGGAGTTTTGCGCCGTCGTCAGGTTCAGCGCCTGCGCAGCGCCCTCGCCCGCGCCGACGCCGCCAAAGAAGCCCGCGCCGGCGAGGCCGTTGCCGGTGGCGTTGAGAAGCTTGCCAAAAGCTTTACCGGCAACTTTTGACATGGCATCAGCGATTGGGCCGCCTTTATCTCCTCCGTCTCCATTGTCGTCTTTGTCACCTCCAAAGAGTTTGCCTAGACCCCCAAAGAGACCCCTTCTCAGATTCGCTGACTCGCTGGTGGTTTGCTCCGTCGAATCATCTGTGCTGCTTGTCTCTGGGGGTTGTTGCTCTGGCTTGACTGGACCTTGCTCAGGTAGGATTCCCGACAGGAATCGGGCGAGTATGCTCTCATGTTCTTCGTCGTCATGGTTGCTGCTTCGTCGAACGGTGCTTCTTTTCAACTCGAGGCGGTGTGGCTTGTTGGTCTTGTCATTGATGTTTTGAACATGGCTGTCTAAATCGTTTGAGAGCATTTTCAGCTCCGAAACACCATATCTCTTGGCCGCTTCGCGGGATGCATCGCTAAACATGCTGACCAGCGCCATGTACGTCCTCCGTAGTTGAACATCGCCTACCTCGGGAAATTGTGTGAGAGATTCCACGCTGCTCGAGTGGTCAAACTCATCATGATTCGAGGTTTCCTTGGCCAGGGTAACTCGTACTGTACCCAGCAGCAAGCAAAGACCACACACAAGCAAGTAGGCTGCTCGAAGTAGCCTTGTACAACCCATCGTAGAGCCGAATTAGTGACTGTTCGAAGTGATAATGATGCGTCGGCCGGCGACGGGCTGGTGTCGTTAACGTCAAACAGTTTCCTGGCTGGTAGTGAAAAGCAAATGCGCAATCAGAGTATCACTATTTCAACCTTTGATGCTCTTCATGAACAAGCGAAGCACTATAGGCGTGCAATCCTGTGCACGAAACCACAATTCTTTCCTTCTCATGATAATCACAACAACGCATTGAAGCGTCACCATGTCTATATTTGTAAAGTATGAGCAATGAACCACGACAGATAGGCGAGCTGCGCGGTGTTTCCAGCTTCCGTGATATTTTGAGCTGAAACACTGGGTCCGTGTTTGGGAGTCCGTAGGATCGTGTTTCAATGCAGTAAATCAACGTGTCTATTGCAGATTTTCTGCTACCCCAAACCCCATTTCCTCGTCCAGGTTAGGAATTTGATGCTCGAAACGGAGTCGCATAAAGACCCTGCCAAACCTATCCCTTGGGCTAAAGCCGAGGCCTGACGCATATAATAATGCGACACGATGGGATATAATGCCTGCTGTACAGCCCATCATGTCGTCTCCGCTGTAACTGTCGTTATTGACGATTCTTCTAGTAGGCGAGCTTAGTAGCGTCAACAGATAACGTCAACATTCCGCTGGCCGGCAGCAACCCCCAAACTCGGCTGTTTTGGCACTAAAACGCCACATCTTGAAACGATGCCAACACAACAACGATGAGATGTAAAACTGAAAATGCTCCGTATGAGTAAGCGGAAGCATATTGAAATCCAGCACAGCTCATATTCCATAGCTGCAATATTAGGAAGTCAACCTCAGCAACTTATATTACCCCAGATTTGAACTGGTGCGTCCACATTTATCAACTCTCAAATGTTATCCCACCACTCCAGTTGGCCTTATCTTTTAGAGGATGCATCGCGCATCATCTTTCCCTTGAGAATTCGAAATGTCTCAAGTTTGAAGTCGTAGAAAAGCCCCGCAATGGTCATGCGCAAGCCAAAACGTCCACCAGACAGTCCGAGCGGGTGTAAGATAGCAATGAACATATGAAAATCGTCTTGATGTCTGCAGCGTTTCTTTGGCGCGCTTGTCACAATTTGTACCGCGACGGCCTGTCTGGCTTTGCCTGGTCGTTTGTTACGGCGACTGTCCGCATCCATCTCCCGTACCGCCTTTTGTGGCGAAAGAGGAAGCAAGATAAGTGAGGGAATCACGAATCGGACAAATCACAAACAGTCAGCGAATGGAGACGCTGGAAAAAGGCGATGATGCTAAGAAAGAAGGAGGAAGCCATCTGGAGGTGGCTGAAATGAGGGGTATTCTCGCCTGAGTCAGCCAGTGGCGGGCGTGCCTGCCAACACCTTGTGTTTGGCGTAGACAGTTGAGAGCCAAACCCACGCAATCTATTTTTCTTGTCTGGAATTTGCTCCTGTTGCTTTGGAGTTCTTGCTCATTGGCATGGCTACTTCCATCCTGGTCGCTGTCAGGAACGTTACCACTGCGGAGGATGAGACGCTGTCTCGTCGCGCTGTTGCTAATTTACTCCGTATAAAAGGGGTGTAAGGCGAGGATGGATAAGCAATTAAGAATGCCGACCGGATAAAGTCAACATTCGATGGTTTTACTGAATTTACAATTTGTCTGGTTTCGGGAATTTCTTCTGTTTTCTCTTCTTTTACATCAACTCGTCTCACCAGCTGATCTGTGTTTCTCATTCTTCACCGGGGGCTTCTGATTACGATTACGGATCCGTATACTTGATATACTCCTGGTTTACTAGTTCTGGAAAGAGGACTATATATAAAAAAAATAGTGCACAATAGTTGACATGAGTGATCAGCAGTGATTGGTGCAACCATTATTAGCGCTCAGTTACTGAGTTAGCGCCTTCGTCTAGCGCTAGTATCGACGAGCATCTTCCTTCAAGCGGCGTGCTGGCTTTCCAATTTCGGTCATTCTCAATTACTCCTCTAAACTTCCATACACTTTTATCGTTCCTCAAATCTCGACTCGTGTCCGTGCAAGGCACATCCACCATCTTCAAAGCAGGTGGGGGCAAGTTGCGGCAGTAGTTTGCCCTTGGTTGTGGCCCCCCGCGTCAGGCAATCAATCTTCACGCCTTTCACACCGTCAAACCTCGCCAATGTCGCCGCTGCCTCCTCGGCCGTCGCCGCTGCCGCGGCTCATCACATACTACCAGACGCTTCACGACAACGACGGAAAGTCCATTTCCATCCTGCCGCTGATTACACAGCCCGACATTGCCGTCACGCACGTCATCCTCGCGGCGCTGCACATCAACGAGGACCCCGACGCGCTCACGCTCAACGATCACGCGCCCGACGACCCGCGCCACCAGACGGCCTGGGCCGAGCTGCGCGTCCTGCAGGCCGCCGGCATCCGCGTCCTCGCCCTCCTCGGCGGCGCCGCCAAGGGCACCTACGAGCGTCTCGATGGCTCCCCTGACGATGATCCGCTGGCCCTTGCCCGCTTCGAGCGCTACTACGCGCCGCTGCGTGACCTTGTCCGCGCGCGCGGCCTCGACGGCCTGGACCTCGACGTGGAGGAGGACATGAGCCTCGCGGGCATCGTGCGCCTTATTGACCGCCTGCGCGCCGACTTTGGCCCCGATTTCCTCATTACGCTCGCGCCTGTTGCCGCGAGCCTGCTCGACCCGACTGCCAACCTCAGCGGCTTCGACTACGAGGCGCTCGAGGTGCTGCGCGGCCGCGACATTGCCTGGTACAATGCACAGTTTTACTGGGGCTGGGGCGACTTCTCCACAACCGTCATGTACGACATGATGCTGCGCAAGGGTTGGTCCCCCGATCGCCTCGTCGTCGGCCTCGTCACAAACCCGGACAACGGCACCGGCTTCGTCGCCTGGGACAGCCTCCAGCAGACGCTTGCGATCCTGCGCCGCCGGCCGCACGACTTTGGCGGCATCATGGGGTGGGAGTACTTCAACAGCCTGCCCGGCGATCGCGACCGGCCCTGGGAATGGGCCCGCACCATGACGGCCATGATTCGCGCGCACTGCACCACACCTGTGCCGCCGGTGGACATGCCGCCGCGGGCAGAAAAGGCGCATGCTGCCGTGACTGGTGCGGATGTGGATGTACCGGGCGGTAAGGAGCCAGGGGTACCAGCGCCGTTCGATTACTTTACGGATGAGGCGGAGGACTAGCAGATTGCATATCCAACGATGACTAGCATTACGACATTGAGGGAAAATCACAACGCGGAAACCGGCAGCAACGAGGCGCATGAATATCACATGCGTAATGAAGATGGACAACCCATGTACATAATATCAACCTAAATTCCCTTCATGCTCCATATCGCTCGGAACTTACTAGCAGAATCCTGCAGCAACAGCGACGGCACGCCCTCTTCCATAATCCGCCCGTGGCTGAGCACTGCGACGTGGTCAAAGTCCGAGGCAGCACCCAGGCGATGCGCAACGCAAATGATCGTGCAGCCATGAAACTCGGTTTTGATCACCTGCCACATGAGTGACTCCGTCGACGTGTCCAGACCTGTGTTGAACTCGTCCAGAAGCAGCAGTCCTCCGCCTTGGTCCGCTGTCTCTTGGTTTGCCCGCCTCTTTAGTCGCCGACGCAGAATGGCTCGCGCGAGGCTAAAAAGCTGCTTCTGGCCTCGACTGAGCGACCCTTCTTTGAGCAGCGCATCTAGTCCACCGCGCGCGGAAAGCGTGTCCCATAAGCCCACCATTTCTAGCGCATAAATGCAGTCCTCGTCTTGCTGTGGCTGTGGCTTGGCCTCTGCAATATCCGCAAGACTCAATTCAGACAGGCTAAAGTGGTGCTCAAGATTGTCGCGTACAGTGTATTCGCTGGTCAAGAAGAAGGGGAACTGAGGTAGGGCTATGATGCTATCGCGCAGCTTGTTACGATCGACACTGTCTGGTGCGACTCCATCGATTTCAACAGAACCAGAGTGAGAAGTGATGAAACCCTGCAAAAGAAGCAAGAGGCTTGATTTACCACTTTATTTTATCATTAGCAAAAATTGACAGCATCCACATGAACCATGACATACCTTCCGGTTCGGCCACAAATTAGCATTCTCTCGCCCTTTCTGACCTGAAGCGGCACGGCCTTGAGAGCATCATCGGGATCTTCGGCCTCCACTAGGCCAATTTCCTTTCCTGGGTATGGTTTGCTAGTTCTTTGAAACATTAGTCGAGGCTTGACTGAGAAAGAAGCGCGACGTACTTGTACGCAGCAGAGACGCAATCCAGCAGAACTGCCCCTTCCGCAATCCAGCTTTCAGGAGTGGACATTCTGCCCTGGTTCATGCTCTGGAGGAACGCCATCTTGCAGAAACTTGAGTCTGTTCAATGCCACGGCTGACGTTTGAAGCGCTGTGTAGGACTGGATTACACCCCCGAGCATTTCAGCAGCCGACATGAATGTGACAAGGGCAACACCGACGAGTCCAGTGCTGGCGGGCAGCCGGCTTGCAATGCCAACAAATACCGAGGCAACCATGGCAATGCATAAATTCAGCATCATTTTGAGCCATGTCTGGAGCATCGCAGAGAGATATGACGATTGTTGCGATTTGTCGAGAAATTGGTCGTTGAGTCGAATGCTACTTTCGGACCATCCGAAAGCACGAATCGTGACCAGGCCGTCAAGCGTCTCCTTGAAATGTTTGCTACAACGTATCAAATTCTGTAATATGGAAGGGCATATGGCTGATGAGAGGCAAGAACTTACTTGAGAGGATTGCGTCCTTCCGTAGCAATAGCCCTGAGCTGCACGGCTGCTTTGACAAAAACTCTTTGCAGCCGCAGGAGGATGATGGAGAAGAACGGGTAGCCGATGAGCACAGAAGGTGAGCCAAGAACTATCAGGATGAATTGAAACAAGGCGATGAAACCGGAAGCAATAGTGTTTCCGACCGAGTTAGTAAATTGGCTGTCGATGATGTTCATGTCTTGCGACATGTATCCAGTGGGAACCGACGAGTCAACTGTGGTATAGTAGTCCAACGGCGCCTGAATAAGCGTCTTCAAACTTCCAAAGTGCAGTTGCGAACTTGCCTTGGGCCCCATCACAGTACTAGTATATGTAAAATATACCAGCATGACTAGGATACAAGTGATTTGTAGAGCCCAAAAAGCTCCAAAGTATAGCCTCTCTTTGGATGCATCCCCTTCTGCCGCAATCCAGATCTCCAGCCAAAGTGTTGAGAACGTGAACAGAAATGCCGCCGCAATCGCAAGCAAAAAGAATACGAAAAAGGTGCCCGAACCGACCGCAGCAAAGTAGAAACTATAGTCGTCGCTGTGGCCGGGCGGAACCATGGGCAGGGTGCCTGACGTAGTCTTTGCCGCAGGCTTTCGACTCATGCCAACATTATGAATATATTCAGCAGTTTTGGCTCGTGAGGATGCCTTTGTCGCAGACAGCGAGCCTTCGCTGCGCTCCTCAACAGGCAGCTGTTTTTGAGGGCCAGACCATGTTGCCTGGCCGTCCTTCAGAACTAAAACTTCGTCAAAAAGATCAACAAATTCCGTAGACTGGCAAGTAAAAATAACTGTAGTGTTGAGTTTTCTGAAAAACCCTTTCGGCCCAAAGACAGTGTGCGCAACATTCTGCGCCGTATGAGAATCAACACCACTCAGAACATCGTCGAATATGGCCAGATCTGGCTCCGCGTACAGGGAACGAGCCAGCGATATTCTCTTCTTTTGGCCACCACTCAGTGCAGCTCCCTGGCTTCCAACAATCGTTTCATCGGCATTGGCGAGAGATTCAAAGTCCGCTTGCAGCTGACAGCTCTTCACTACTTTCTCGTAAAGGGCCGCTTTGAAGGGAGCAAAGCCAACAATGTTCTCCCGAATCGTGCCGTTGATGATAAAAACGTCTTGGCTACAGTAAGAAAGTTGCTTTTCACTGTGCACTACAACTTGACCTTGCCTATGCTTGACCTCATCCAAAAGCCCCAGGCAAAGTGTTGTCTTACCAGCTGCAACCGGCCCCACGACGTAATGAAAGACGCCAGGGGACATTGTGAAATTCACATTTTGCACTGACCATTTCTTTTCGTCCCATCCGAAGCTAGCATCAATCAATTCGATAGTGCCTGGGGCCACGACGTTGGTTACCTCATCACGGTATGACATGGGGATCTGTCCATCATCGTTTTCAGAGTCGAGGAATTCTTCAACACGCCCAACGGAGGTAATGGCGGCCATGACAAGCGGGATACACTGCAAAATATGCATCATGGGGTTCGAGAGGAGGCCGATAAATGCAAGCGATGTCATGACCTCGCTCATAGTAAGGGACTTGCGCGCGATGGTGAATGTTACAATGGGACAAAGTACGGTGGGCACGAAAGCGATGGTTGCAGAAGCGGTGCTGAGGAGTCTGAACCGGTTGCCCAAACCAATCTCGCGCTCTCTAGGTATTTGCACAACGCGGCCAATCTGGTTACCTAGGCCGGCCATTTTGATAGAGGGTAGATTTGGAAGGACAGAGAATATCAAGCCCACCCGGCTTCCCAGAGCTTCCATCCAGGCATCTTGTTTCTTCGCGGTGAATCGACTGGCAATAGTGGAAGCACTTGCCGACATCAAAACCACAGCTAGCGGCGCCATGAAGGCCCAGCCAATGCGCTGCTTCAACAGCCAGCTGGCGAGAATGATCTCGAGCACGCAGATCCAGAACTCGTGAGCGTTCTTGACACCAAACTGGATCATATTCATCTCCGAATTCATCATGCTGAGTACAGAAAAACTATTTTCCGAAAACACTTTGCGTCGCACCGTTTTCTGATAGAGAGCAGGCACGAGGCACGAGCGCACTTGAGCAACTGCGCGCTCTTGGTAGTACCCATATGTGCTCGTCGCCATGGCATTTCCGACATTGAGGAACAGCATGATACCGATATAGGCAGTTGCTGTGCCAGCAGATAAATATGACGTGATTTGGCTCAGTTCATTCAAAATGGAGTGAATAAAGAAGGGATGGGCGAATTTGAATGCCGACATCGTAACACGCGGTAGCGCAGGCGCCACACAGCTGACCCTAAGAGTCGAACCAAGGGCACGAGCTACTTTCCACCCTCGTATTCGTTGTTCTCGGGTGGCTTCTTTGGATTGTATCGCACGGTATTGAGTCATAAATCGATTTCGGTGTATTTCCGCTCCCAAATTCTTGTCGAGGGCGTAGAGGTCGTCTGGCCCGATCTCATGTCCGTAGGCATACTGGATCAAGTCGTTGAGCCACCACAAAAACACCTTGCCCAATGCTGAGCTCGAGGATATCTTGCCTTTCGAGAAGTCTGGCCCAGCGGTCCGTATCGGTTTGCTAGTCAATTCAAGGCCCAACAGGATAGCCGTGCAAGCAGTGATGGCCGCGTAGATCCTTGTGAGAGCGGCCGGTGTCTGAGACAGCCAGTGTGTGCGAAGCTGCACCGCATAGCAGATAAGTGATGCGAGTAAGAAGACGGTGATTGTATCCGAAGGTCGCGTCGTTCGAGCGTGCGCCAGGCGCGAGTGGAGGATCAAGATGGCGGTGTATGCCATGGACAGGACAGCGGAGAGGATATCGTACCGGCCCCCATAGTTGTTAGAGGAGAGTTGAAACTTGAGGTACGCGCAGTACAGCGCAAAAAGAACGAAGGCAGCGATTGTCTTGGCCAGTAATAGGTGGGGTGCGTGGCTGCTGGCAGACGTCTTGATCAGTCCTGCCATGCGTGTTGTGGCAACGACGATGAAGAGGACATTTGGAGCAATTGAGAGAGCAAGCTGTTCGAACGATTTCGTAAAGTCGAAATCGTCGCGACAGCCGACCACGAGCGGGCCCAATCTGTCGTCGTTGAGGCAGCTCATGATACGTGTTTGCGGCGCGTGCTGATGGCTGTATCGCGTTAAGTGAGTTTTGGGGCCTTCAATTGTGGTCGTGGCGCAGGATTAAATAGACTGAAGGCATACCTCACGATCTCACTGCCTATCATGACGAGTCATGTTGACGCCTGGATTGTAACAGCGTCATGCAGAGTAATAAATCAGTTTGTAACGAGGCTGACAGGCAGAGGCATCACGTACTACCTGGCAAGTGGGTAGCCAACGAAAACGGACGCCGAAGGCTCCTGCGCGACTGACGACAACTACCAGTAGTACAAACATTATCTAGAACACCAGACATGCCTGTTCACTGGTATCTGCGTGCTAGCCGACGCTTCAACGTGGTCCCTTACGGTGTGAACTGCTCGCTATTAGCCGCCGAAGAAGTCACCCCCCTAATTCCCGGCGTCGATTCATCCTCGAAAAGCTGAATCGCTGAATATAAATGATCTCAATCAAAATGTCAAAACGGGCATATCACGCGCAAGAGCAATAACAACTAGCTATAGGCCGGCAGTTTGAGAGCAAATGGCAATTCGCAAGCTCCAGAGGCTGCTAATCGTGATGTTTGTGATCGATGCCTCCCCAGTCAACGCAAATGTCCAAATCGCCCCGTCGCCCCAGTACCAGCCACCGATCACAAGATGTCCAATAAAACAGAGGCCAATGTGTCAATACTCTTCGAATGTGACCAAAAATTGTCAAACACCGGCAGTATGACCTCTGGCACGCCAGCCACTGCTGCAGTTACCCGACGTGCATCTCGCCCGTGCACTGAGCCAGTGGTGGGACGCAAAGGCTTCGAAAGGGTTACCCGGACAGGTTAAACCCCATATCTGACCTGTCGTACAGATGTGGTCGGGCGACTGGACGATCAGAATATCTGCAAAAAAAATTGTGTTTTTCTTAAAATCATATCCGCCCTCCTTTGTTGTCGTTTGCCTGGCTGGGGTAAGCCGCAGTAAGACAGTTTCTGGTGATCCACAATGGGAGAGTTACATAAATCTACACGCAATGGCTTCATGAGTTGATGTACCTCCCATCTGAGCTGTTGAACGGTGAGTGCAACCAACGGGGTCGTGTTGATGGGAATAAAAATGTGATTTCCTCTTCTAGTAGAATACATTAGAAAGCTAGCTGCATTATCCGTCGCAGATTCTCAAAATGGATTGTAAGCTATATCAATTGTCACCCCTGGTACTGGCCAGGCGTACCCACGACTTAGAAGCAAACCACCCATGGGTCGCAAACGGCCTGGACATGATAGTTGTTGTATTCCGGGAACGTACCCTTCATGGCCTCGAGAATAGGGTCAAAGAACTCAGAGTTGAATCGGTTGGTATCGCAAGATGAGCATGGGTTGGCAAGGAATGTATCGTACTTGGTAGTGTACGACAAGTGGCCAAGCACCTTTTGAGCAGCAACGTCCGTCGCAGTGAGGTTAAGCGACTCAGGCATGACGACCCAACTCGGTACTTGAAGAGACCCGTTTGTTGAAAGGTTGGTACCGGGAATGATGGGGTTTTGGTTGAACCAGAAGCTGTTTATTCCAACGTCTCGCAGTGCCTTGATCAGCTGAAGGGTCATGTGTGTGTCTGAATCAATCTGGATGCCAGAGCACTCAAAAGTCATGGTCCAACCATCGCCTCGGAAAGGGCTGCCAACACAATTTCCGGTAATTTGATCCCAGACAAAATTGTTGATAAAAGCATCCCAGTTATTGGGCCAGTTGATGAATCGTGGGCTCAGAGCAGCATCAACGCTGAGGAGCTTGCTAGAGGAGGGTTCAGTGGGAATGGGCTGTTGGGTAAAGTCGGATGTGCTTGGGGCAGTGGTGGAAGGGCTGGTTGTAGTAGGAGTCATATCAGAGGGATGATCGGGTGGGGAGTTATTGCTGTTGCAAACAAAGGCGGACCAGCAAATGGCATCGTGGTTGGCAGTTTTGTTGATGGCTGCACTGATAGGTCTGCCGTGGTAAGACCAGCAATTCAATGTCTCGCCATCCTTTAAGACAGCATTACCGGCCTTGAATCCCTCGGGAGTCTGTTCCTCGACATAGACACTCCAGGTGTCGCCATTGGGCATCGTCTCGGTAGCTCCAGATGGGTTCCACGGATAGATGCCGTTGCCAAAAGGAACCTCGACGGCCATCTCGGGTGCCCCCGGATACTTGTTGACTGAATCTGGCCACTGAATAGACTTGTACCAGTTTATCTGGCGAGAAGTCGACCATGATGGCTGATCTTTGTTGTCACCGATGCCACAATCGCAAAGGACTAGGGTCTCGTTGTCGGTCTTTTGAGCGTTGCTCAGGCACGCGAGGCCATTGATGATGGCAATTGCGGTAGTAAGCTTGAACATGATGTTTCTGTAAACGACACGTCAGTCACATCCTTTTGGAGACTGTAAGGTTGACTTACCGTTGTGCAAGCGTCTTGAATGCCCCTGAATGTTGACTTGATGATAGCAGCGTATGTGGGAGATGAACGAGTTGAGGCTGAGAAAAGGCAAAGTTTGATGGTGGAAAGATGAAGGAGGATACTCTGATGAGGAGACGGGTATTTTAAATTGCTTCCAAATCATGTTTAGGACTGCCAGCTGGTAGGAAACGCTGCCAGCTGGCAACGTCCGCCAGCTCGCTTGGTTGCCGGCCGTCAAACATTGACAGCCACTCAGGGTGCAGAACACTTCGATACAAGTCTCAACGGTCTCATGGTATTTATTATCAGCTTGTGGGGGGCTCTCGTCAGCACGGAGGAACGGTAGTGTTTGAAGTAAATTTGCGCTGTCTGGAGTTGGTTAACGGCTAACGGAAGCTGGCAATGCAGTGTTGTCTTTGGTCGTGATAGTCAGAGCCGTTACGCGTCCTGAACTCGATTGACTACCACTTGCAGGCTGCCAAATAAAAGAAAAGCAACAGGACTACAGGAGAAAGCTACAGATGAATAGCCGAGCTGCATTTGACTCTATTTCCCTGACTTGCTTGTTACTGCTGACTTTCATTGGTCTAGTGGTGGACCTGCAGGGTATGTACATCGCACGCGCACCTTAGCTTCAGACGAAAGATTCTCCCCCATCATCCTGACCATAACCGGGAGCACCCTCGACCCGCCATCAAACATGTTCCGCCGCCATATTCTTTCGCATCGAAAAAACATGCTGCGGCGGCCGGCGCTCAACAGACAAGCGAAGCTGGCGCCAGGACGCTGCCGATCTACCGAGGCATCCGGCGCGTCCAAGATCGACCGCATCACCTCGAAGCTGCCACGCCGACTGCAAAAATACACGCAGGGTCTGCGCAATGCGCCCTTGTCCCATGTCATTTCGTTTCTGATCCTGCATGAGTTGACGGCCATTGTACCCCTGATCGCACTATTCGCCTTGTTCCATTACACGGCGTACGTGCCGCTGACATACGTGACGGATCACTTTGGGGGCTACGTCGAGGCCGGTGTGTCGCGTTTTGAAAGATATTTTCGTCGCAAAGGCTGGTTTGGATTCGAAAAAGGTGCTGTTGGTGAGGATGAGAAGTCGGCGCAGGAGACTGCAGGGCAAACGCAGGATGTTGTGAGCAAATGGCAAACTGGTGATCCCAAGTACCGAATTTTAGTGGAGGTTTCTCTAGCCTACGCGATCACAAAAGTACTTCTGCCCTTGAGAATCATTGGTAGTGTATCGGCTACCCCCTGGTTCGCCAGCGTTCTTGTCAGTCTGCGCAAGGCTGTATTACGAAGATAATGAAATCACGACACCAGTCTCAAGGCAGCTCCTTTTTTATTTTGTCTATCATGTTGTACTTGGCAATGATTTGGATATATCCGAGATGCATCGGCACACTACCCGAAGTTTGACAGATGGACGAGCTTAAGCCTTCTCGTAGATCCAGTCGAACTGGGCGGACTTCCAGTTGATGAGGTCCTCCTTCTTGAACCAGAGCGCAATCTCCTTCTGAGCATTCTCGACAGAGTCGGAGCCGTGGCAGACGTTGCGGCCGACATCGATGGCGAAGTCACCACGGATGGTGCCGGGGGCGGAGGCAAGGGGGTTGGTGGCACCGAGGATGGCTGGCAAACATTAGTCGTGGCCCAGGGTAGCTGACACAGAGGTACTTACCACGGCCAGTCTTGACGGCATCACGGCCCTCCCAGACCATGGCGCAGATAGGACCAGAGCTCATATCTAAAACCATGTTAGTGGAAATCTGTTCTGACAGTATCTGTCGTTCATACACTGGATCAGGCCGGGGAAGAAAGCCTTCTCCTTGAGGTCGGCGTCTATGGCCATGTTAGCATTGCGACCTAGTTGTCTTGCCCGTGGGCGCTTACAGTGAGTCTCAAGGTGCTCCTTGGAGGGGGAGACCAGCTTGATGGCAACAAGCTTGAAGCTATCCGGGTGGTTAGTGTTTGTGGTATTCGCATCGCGGGGTAGGGCACCTACCCGCGGTTCTCGAAGCGGGAGACGATGGGGCCAACAAGGCCACGCTATTTCTCTTGTTAGATATGCTGCAAGTAGGCATTGCAGACGAGACGAAACAGTCAGTACATACCTGGACGCCATCGGGCTTGATAGCAATGAAGCTATTGCGGTGTTAAAAATGAGTGGCGGTGGGATGGAGGGGTGATGGCGGGGTCGGCGCTCACGTCTGCTCGGTAGACATCTTGGCTGAGGAATTGGGTGATGCCTGGAAGAAAGGGGGTTGTATAGAGGGTGGTTGAGATTCCGAAATGATTGAAGAGATCCTAGATTCAGACTCCTTGTTTTGAATCGGAAAGAGGAGAAAACCCAATCCAAGCAGTAGAAAAGGTAGCAGAAAAATTGGTGGGGGCAGGGTTACGGTGAGAGGCTGCCATAGTGGGCGGCTCAGGCCGACCTGTTTGGTGCTGCTGGTGTTGGGAGCGGGGTGCTCGTCGTCTGCCATTGTGTATTTACACTGTACGATGGAGAGAAACCTGGGTAGGGACGCGTTTGTAGACAGCCGATGGGCTTTGAATTTGTTGTTACGGTACTGGAGACTACACTAGGTTGCGGGTGCTCGATGAACTAGTCAATTGAGAGTGTGAGCAGACAGAACACAAAGCAAATGATGGTAAACGTACACTCGCGTATCAGTATATCATCGCGTCGTTTCCAAGCTGATCTTGGTCTTCTGTCAACAGTACACAGTGACAGTCTCCTGCCATGAGCTTGAAGCGGCAGATCTCACACAGTGCACAGACCAGAAGCTACGGCGGAGCTTGGGCCCCAATGCTATAGCCGATGTAAGCGTTACAACGAGGCTCCCTTGTATCGGTTAGTTGAGTTTAACGGGGATGTCACGGCAATTACTGTTTCTGCCTGCAATCTCAGGCGTCCATCACCAGCACAGCGCATGGACTCAACGGCTCTTGATTTCAACGTGCGCCACGAAATAACATCACAGGTGCCGGGTTCAGCGCATCTGCATGTAAAATGAGCACGCATGAATCCATGTACTCGACTGGTCGGCCAACTCACATAAGAGGTCAACTCGATAGATTCATTGCGCCACTGCGATGATCTTTCGCGATAGACGTAGCACATACCCAGAAAGTTCCGATGGCTTCTCGCGATGGCGCCCCCCGCGATAGTGCCCTGGCCCAGTCTCCCTTGTTTGCCTGTCTGTCATCCTGTCCATCCGAACATGACGGGGAAGGCGATACAAGTCGATGGGTCTAGGCCCTCTTATAGCCAACGGGGTGACAGTAGTCGCGGAGCATTTACCCGGCAGGTACCCGTATTTCGAAAGGGGTGATTTGCAACTCCCGTCCCCGCTAGGTCCGTGCCGATCACAAGCTGAACTATTTGCCAGACTATTGACAGGGACATGATATGAGCGTATACGAATATAGAGGGCAAAACGAGAAAAAAAAGCAGGGAATGAAAAGAATTGCACACCGTATCGAAAATGGGGAGAAAAGAGGCGACACTACCCACAGAATAGGAGCCCAAGAGGGAGAAACTGAGACACAATGAAAGACAAAAGAAAAACCTTCCGTCGGAAAAAGGAACAAAAAGGAGGAATGAACAAGAACGATTGGACCCTGAGCATTGGAAAACCGGTAAGCGTCACTCAAAATAGCCCCCGGCACTAACGGTGCCCGGTTTACCGGTTCAGGTACCGGTGTGATGAGCCTGGAACCACACCTTGGCAGCCTGGCAGGTGACAAGTGATAGTAAGCCCATTCTAATACCAAGGCAAAGCTGCTCAGTGCTTCTTAGTTGCGCACGGACTGATTGCCCATGAACAAACAGAGCCATGTTTCAATGTAATATGTAAACTGCAGTCTGTTAATTTACATCAGTTGTGGCGTTTGATATGTGATGGCAAAAATCGTCCTCGGCAACGGAAAGGGGCATGCTCTGGCCGAGGAGGCTCTCGCAAACTCGCGAAAGGTATGAGGTTCGGGTCGCATCTTAAAAGGAACAGCAATCCTCTCCCCTCCCTAGAGCCATTGTTTCATCAGCAGTGCAGCCGTATATCTCGTTGTCTTTGAATTTTTCCTTTTGCAACTTCTGTTGCCACCACCACTCGTTAATACTTCACTCCCTTGGTTTGATCTTCCTTCAGTCACTCGTTTACGACGCACGCACATCAAAAACTATGAAGCTCACTGCTGCTCGCGCCGCTCTTGGCGCTGCCGTCATTGGAAGTGCTGCTGTAAGTCTGACACCCATCTGATGTGCACCACCCCTGCCCTCATGCACTAACACACAACCAGGCCCACGCCGGCGACCTGGTCAGCCTCCCGATCAACCTCTGTCTCGGAATCCTCGGTGATGTCGACTGCAATCAAAAAGCCAACTCAAAAGGCCTCGTCAGTGTCCCCCTTGACCTCTGTGTCGGGGTCCTGGGCCACGTCAAGTGCAATCAAGAGACCAAGTCCGATGGCAAGGGCGACTCTGAGAGCCTCATCAGCATTCCCGTCAACCTCTGTGCCACTGTGCTCGGCGATGCTGAGTGTAAGCAGAAATCCAGCTCTAGTGGCCTAGTGTCCGTTCCTGTCAATGCCTGTATCGCTGCCCTCGGTGCGGCCAAGTGCGACCAGGTCTCCAATTCCGGTAACAACAATGGCAAGGGCAACTCGGGCAGTCTCGTCAACATACCCATCAACCTCTGTGCCGGTGTGCTCGGTGAGGCCGAGTGCAAGCAAAAGTCCAGCTCTGGCGGTCTTGTCTCCGTTCCTGTCAACGCCTGTGTCGCTGCTCTCGGTGAAGCTAAGTGCAACCAGCAGACTACCGGCGGCGATAAGGGCAGCCTCGTCAGCATTCCCGTCAACCTGTGCGCCGCTGTTCTCGGCGATGCTGAGTGCAAGCAGAAGTCCAGCTCTGGTGGCCTCGTATCTGTTCCTGTCAATGCTTGTGTCGCTGCTCTTGGCAAGGCTAAGTGCCAGCAGGAGACCACCGGTGGTAAGGGCGGCCTAGTCACTATCCCCGTCAACCTGTGCGCGGCTGTTCTTGGTGAGGCCGAGTGCAAGCAGAAGACGCCCAGTGCTGGTGGCCTCATTGATGTTCCTGTTAATGCCTGTGTTGCTGCTCTTGGTGAGGCCAAGTGCAATCAGACTACTGAGACTGGTCCCGGTGGTCTCGTCTCAGTTCCTGTCAACGCTTGCGTTGCCATTCTCGGCGAGGGTGAGTGCAAGCAGACGACGCCCAGTGCTGGTGGCCTCATCAACGTCCCTGTCGATATCTGCATCGCCGTTCTTGGTAAGGCCAAGTGCAGCGGTGCTCCTGTTGCCACCACTGCCTCTTCCACTGGCGTCAGCTCTACTGGCAACGCTTCGTCTGCCCCCTCCACTGGCTCTGCCGGCCCATCTACCATCAGCACTGCCGGTCCGTCTGTTGAGCCTACTGGTTCCGAAAGCTCTACTCCTGCCGGCTCCGCTACCACCGCCCCTGCTACCACCGGCTCTGACTCTGTCACCCTGACCACCACGACCGTTTTCACCACCTCGCTCATCACCGTCACCCACTGCGCTCCCACGGTGACCAACTGCCCTGCCTCGTCCACTGTTACCACCCACACTGTCATCCCCGTCACCACTGTCATCTGCCCCGGCGAGAGCGCTTCCACTGGTGTTCCTACTGGCCCGGCCACCGGCACTCCTGTTGCCCCCGGTGGCGCTACTACCTTCACCACCATCCCTGGCAAGCCCAGCGACTCTGTTCCCAGCGGGAACCCCAACCCCAGCGGTCCTGCCTCGAACCCTTCAGGTGCTGTCCCCAGCGGCTCTAAGCCCAGCGGCCCTGCCTCCAACCCCTCGGGCGCTGTCCCTACTGGCCCTGCTCAGCCCAGCGGTCCTGGTGCCAACCCCAGCGGCCCCGTGCTCAGCGGTCCTTCCAACCCTGGCCACCCCGGTGCCAACCCCAGTGGCTCTGTTCCCGGCGGCAACCCCCCCGGTGCTGTTCCTACCGGCGCTTCCAAGCCTGGTAACCCTGGTGGTGCTCACCCCACGGGCGCGGTCCCTACCGGTCCCTCCAAGCCCAGTGCTCCGGGCGCTGCCAACCCCACGGGCGCTGTCCCCAGTGGTCCTTCCAAGCCCGGTAACCCCGGTGCCAACCCGTCGGGCGCTGTTCCTAGCGGTCCCTCCAACTCCGGTCCCAGCAGCCCCGTTACTGCCGCTGCTGGCCGCGTTGAGCTTTCCATTGCCGCCTTCCTTGGCATGGCCCTTCTTCTGTAAATGGTCTTTGCATTCGCGCAGACTTTATCATCTGAATGTATATCAGTAAAAATATTTACATTATGTAGAGGCTATTTATATCAATAATAGAAGTTTTTGTTTCGCCCTCATGCTCCCATACATGAATAACTTGAAGTATTCGTCCTACCTGCGAGTCTGTCTTCAACCGAGGATCCATGACCTTGGAAGACTATCGTCTTCGGTGCGCAATGTAGTGTTGAAAGTTCCATAATCGGTTTGTTCAATGGCGCTTCACGACCTTCCATATGCTGATCAAATGGAAAACAAGCATCTCATCTGGCCATCCGTCGCTGCTAATGACCAGTAATAGTACAAGGCCGCGTGGTATTCCTTCTGTTGTCACCATATGATGCCTTTATGTTTCATATATATAAATCAAATAGGCGCACTGGTTGGCGAGGCATAGAACAGTCTGACTCCCCAGTCTACTTTCCCATTTTGGTCTCCCCTCTATCGAGGAATCCCAAGACTTCTGGGTGAGCGGGTTTCCTTGGAACCGAACTTCTTAAGCCAAGTGATTGTTTATGTGCTGAAGACTGCGGACGACCTCTTAAGTTCTCAACTTGTCCCAATGGTGGCGGCGTGCTCAATTGTCCTGCCGTGGGTCGCACTGTATCGGAGTCTCTGAATTGCCATAGATACAAGACAAAGTTGTGCGAATTACCAATAAACTTGATGAATGCAATGTTAGGTTACATGCGTGCGCTATACTAACGGCAGCCTCGCCTGGATAGAGAATCTGCATCGACAATCCAGTGTGTCATACATGTCGAAGTCTTGGGTTCGGAATTTCAACCTCGCACCAATGAGACACAGTAATCACATTACTTGAGAATTGAGAAGTGAAAACAGGGCAATTAAGAAAAGCTTGATCTTAATAAAAATGTTAAATCGGAAGTAACATTCGTGACACATATATAAGGTTGCGTACCGCGCGACACGGCCTACAATCATGGACAACCACTCGCTTCTGGCAAGCTATATTGCTTCATTTACCGGTTCAACCAAACACTTCTCAGAGATCAGCCCAAGAAAAGAAGACCTGTCAAAATGGCGAATGTTGGAATCATTGGAGCTGGCCATGCTGGGTGTGCACTCGCTTTCAACCTCTCTGCGCGAGGAAATGAGGTCACCCTTAGGGCCATGGCTGATCATCCTAGGAACACCTCAAAGATTCTCGAAGATGATGGCTATCCAATTGCCACTGGGCTATTGGATGGACGTGTTTCTGTTAAAGTTGGGCACGGTCTTTCGCAGCTCACAGAATCGATTCTTTTGATTGCCATTCCATCAACAGGCATCGACCAGGTCATTCGTGAGCTCGCCGGACACGACCTGAGCGACAAGCTACTCATATTCATCACTGGAAACTCTGCCGCAATCAGAGCTCATATGGCAACAAACGCAAAAGCTGTCATGGAAGCGGCCACTTCTCCGTACAGTTCTCGCGTCAGTGCTGAGGGAAGCGTCAGTTTTCGGGGCATCAAGAAACGCTTGGCGCTGGGCGTCCTTGCTACCGAATTTCGTCAAGAGGACAGGAACAAAGTTGCTGCGATTTTCCCAATGCCCGTTGAATGGTGCCCGAATATCTTGGAGACCTTTTTCTCAGCTCTGAATGGCATCGTGCACGTGCCGACGGCCCTGATGAACATGGGCTGGATGGAGACTACCAATGGCGACTTCTACTTTTACCGCCAAGGTATGAGCCCTGGTGTATGCAGCGTCATTGAAGCGCTGGATAAGGAGAGGCTGGCTGTCGTGGCAGCGTATAATGTGCATCTCCGGTCGGTGGTGGAGGCCTACAATGCCAACTACGGGACGAATGAGACCACGCTTCGAGACTTTGTCGTCAAGACGGTGGCACATAATTCGACCAAGGAAGCGCAAAAGCGGTTCATCACGCAGAATGTCCCGCACTCTGAACTCGGCATGCGGGCCGGAGTTCCCACCACTTCCATCGACACCATGATCGTCTTGGCGTCGATCCTTACAGGCACAGACTTTAGGTCTACGGAAAACACACTCAAGTCGCTGGGCCTTGAGAATGCGACGGTGGAGGAGGTGAGCAGAGCTTTCCGAGGTGGCGACATGTGTGCAGCGCCCGTGCAGGCCAAGAAGGCCAAGGAGGCCAAGCTTCAGCGCCTCGCCGTCTTGTGATGCCGAGACTTTGTCAAGATATGAACATGTAGATGCATGAGTTACGAAAATGAATGAACTTCATTTTTTCTCTCTTCGACGTGAATCTGTTGATGTTAGCTGTCAATGCAAAAATGTCAGTGTGCTGATATGTAGTGCTGATCTTGTTCCCCTCAGTGACACTCGCTGAGAGATGATGCTATTGCGCAAATTAGCTCACTACTGAAACTTGTCGCGCAACCCGAGAATTCTTATTGAAGATTTCATGTGTAACAATGACAAGACTTTGTATGTCCAGAATTCCATCGCCACACAGTAAGCTTGCTTGGAGTCCGCACACAATTCAAGGTATGCTAGGAAGCACACTCCGGACTGTTCAACAACGTCTATTTTGCGAGGCAATCTACGTAGAGCTTATGCAGCCCGTTTGTGAAGCCAAGATGTCATGTATGTATTAGTCTTGGCCGCCTGATAATAATCGTAAGGTAGTGCCGCACGTGTAACTTGATGCCCTCTTGCAATCACCGAGGACGCGACGTTAGCATGAGGATCCATATCCATTCAACATGCTCGTAAAATAAGTTCTGATACCGTACTTCTAAGTCGGGCTTCAATTTAGAACTGATGTTGATCTTTGGCAGCTGGCCGGACACCAAAGCTTGTCTAGAACTCGGAATAATCTTCAAACTTGCCAAAGACCCGGCGAACACTTCTTAATCAACCCAAATCATAAGTGAGTTCAAAAACCACACGGATAACTGCTGCTTGTTTTGGATTGCCTAATCTGGATCCGAACCATGGTTGTTCTCCGCCGAACCCTTCTCAGCACTACAACTGTGGCGATGGTCTCTCCCTATGCCGAGCGACTCCCGAAGGAAATGGCTATTGAGAATTTAACCTTGACTATTAATGTCGAGATCCGCGGTGGAAAGCTCAGCAAGCTATATTCTGCAGGAGAGGACCAACTGCCAAGGTGTGTGGCGAATCGCAGTGCTACGGTCTTGCGTGACCGTGACTTTGCCTCTCCGCTTACTGCCGGGTTTGCTAGCTATCTTGGCCCCCTGTACTTACGATTGACGTCTATATCACCAGTAGACTACACAAAGGTGCATCAATGTCACCGTGCGGGCTTGCTGACTAGAGCGCCCGTGTCTTGTTGCAAACTCACACAGCATTCTGTCCCTTGGCAATTTGACGTTACCTACGAGACACAGCCCCAAAAAGCCTCTGTTTTTTTGCATGCTCGAGAAGTCGGAGACTGGTGGCGACACGCTTTTGGCCGACAATGCTCAGCCCCAGAACTGCCTGAGCTTGGCTATGCAGGTGCGACTTCACGGCCTACGTGCCATGCACTCCCGCTGGAGTAAAGCCAACGTCAGCCAAGCTCGTGGCGGTGGTATTCGACGCGATCCTGTCGTCATTCCCCATTGCATTGTGCTAACACCTTTATTGAGAGGCGAAATGTGTTGTCTACCGATCCGCAGTATAAGTGTGACACCCACGAACTTCGCACAGGCTACTGCTTGTGAACTCAAACAAATATCTCCAGCTACTCGGCAGGATTCCGGATTTCAAGATGAGAAAGGCGCAATGATGCTGGAATTTCTTCATGATCGCATTGCGATGGGGGCAGGATTTCACGAGTGTGCTGAATGGTGAGGAATGAATGGCGACACTGTTCGAGACAATCGCAACATGGCCCAAACCACGCTTATTGGTGGACAAACACCCGAAACCTATAGTCAAATGCATGATCTTGATAAGCTTGGCTCATGTTGAATTAAGGGCAGATCTATGTAGATCGTTGCCGCTGTGAAACCTTGGACTTTCTCAGTGGCTGGCGAAAAAGTCCGCCACTCAATTGACAACTTATATAATATATAAACTCATGTACGCATGCATCACATACCTCATTGCCGTGACACGTCTTCAGAAATTGATATGAGAATATAATTGGCCTAATAACGCTTTTGTACGTCACATTCTGTTTTTCCAAAAGTAAAAAAAGGAAAAACAAAAAGGAAAATCGGCAACCTCAAGCTCTTGGAGGCAAGAAAAGGTAATATGAAGCAGGCTGCGGCGGCGTTCTGTTGTGCTATTTACTTGCTGACCTGCCTGGGCATGCACAAAGGTTTGTATTTCCCCTGGCTGTCGCGCAAGACACACGTCGGCTGAGGTTGCGTTGAATCATTGCTAATATGCATTCTTTAGCAATGCGCACATATGCGCAACGTCAACGTATGTCTGTGGTGAAGGACGACAGCGCCAGGGAGCCAAGAAGATGCATCGCCTCCATTATCGGCTGTCGCCGCCTCGCAGTCAAACTCATCATGAGCATCATGCAATAGTCAGCCCGACATCCTACAGTCAGTGCGTTCGTGCACAGCATGCGGTGACGTGGCAAACAAAACGAGCCTTGCTTTCTACACCATTGCACACGCCTGGCGATGCTTTGAAGAAGACTGGCAACAGCATGGTAAGTTAAGCCTACAAGAAAATGTGGTAGCCAAGTTTTGCCATTTAGATACAAGTACGCTGCGTTCGTGGACCACCACTGGTGAAACCACCATCACAACCAACGCCACTGATCGACGTGTAGTAGCTTGGAGGCTTGATCTAAAACGCGTGACTTACTTTGTGGTAGGGCTCCAAGACATCTATATCTGGAGATGCGGATTTGCCGCCGGCGTGAGCCGCACGGAGCGAATCTGTGTCAACATTTTCTTTCTTTTTCTCATCTTTTGCTCCGTGTATCCAAACGTCGCGGCCGGGTTTCTTGACGAGCGATCTTACAATCAACGTTCAATAGGCAGCAGGATAATGACGCTGTTCCACCTTTTGTTTATCTGGACGTTTCCGTACCACACCCTGTGGCTGCTCTTCAACTGGAGCGTCGAGAGACTCTTGGGAGGCTTGGTCGGAAGCACCGTGTATGCATGCATTGCCATCTTTCCGAATGTGAAGGCTACCAACCAAGCGTCATGGTTTCGTACCATGGTCTTGGTTCTGACCATAGTCTGGCAAATGGGCGTGCAGTTCTTCGTTACGGTCCGTAATTACATAGGGCGGCTCTTGACGAGAAATCAGATGAGCAGCGTGCGACGAAGCGGCAAAAACAGAGAAACGTACTGGAAGACTGTTGACAAAGCTATTCAGCGCGAGCTCATCTCGCTCGAAGCACACATCGAGCAGCATTCGAAGGCTGGTGCTGTTCCACAGCCGTGGCAAGACGTTCCGATCAAAGTACGAGTGGAAAGATATATTCGATTCACGCGCTGTTTTGAAGTTGGCCGCGGTGCTGATCAACTGATTGGCCTTTTGAAAGACGACATGGAGAGCATTGTGAACATCTATGAGGACTACCGCTCGACTGCAAAAGGTCTCGCTGATGAAGAAGCGCCAAAAAAGTATGTCAGGGGTCACATCGAACCACGACTCCCTAAGCGCATGCTGGTTATTTTCGACATTGTCATCTTTGCCTACGTCTGCTTCTCATTCTGGTCGCAGCCCTTTACCTTTAACACGGTGGCGGCATACAGTACCGTTGTGGTCGTCAAGCAAAGCATTGTTCTCTGCAAGCGCTACCAGACTGTAGCGAATGCTAGCAGACTGTTCACGAACATGGTCGCGTTCAACATTTGGGGTATTTTCTTGGTATCCTTGCCTATCACAATTGACAAGAATGTGCTCCAGGATAATGGTAATTGGGTAGGACTAACCTTGGCCATGATAGTTGCAACAAATTCTTTGACTGAGCCGATTGCTCCTTTGTTCCTTTTGATGACAGAGAAAATCATGGCTGGCGCAAAGGCGCTTGAGGAAAATTGAAGCGAGCATTTGTGCTGAATGTTTGCACCATGCTGGATAAGATCGAGAAAAGCAATAAAATGGCAACGAAGGAACATTATAAGGAAGAAGAGATTTAGGAAGAGATAATGAAAGAATTTGATTTCCCTTATGAATATGGCATTTCAGCGACCACTTAACGAGCCTCATTCAAGTGGTGACCGGAACAAAAGGGCCCTGTTTACGAGCAAGTATGGACATGGCTGGCCTTGCAAAAGGTTTCAAAATCTGACATCATTTCACTGGTTTACTTTGATCCGTTTCCTTTGATTTCATAATTTCCTATCACAATTTTATTTCGTTTCAATTTTTGATTAGTACTCTAACTTTCTTCCTCTTTTCACTTTGTCTCCGAAGCGCGCTAGTCCCGATTTGGGGAGCACTCTCCCAGGGGACAGCTTGTCACAGTTCGAGGGGTCCATTACTGAAGTCTAGTTCTATCATCCTCGTCGTCGCCATTGCTTCAATTCAGGCTGGCAAGACTGCAGAGCTGTGACATTTCTGCAGATGCTTCATTCCTAATTTTATTCTTATATTCTATCGACCTCTTAGAGCCTGCCGCACGCTGACGCGAGCTCGTCACAATGGCGCTGCGCTCGCAATGGACTGCACTGCTCGTTGCCTTCGGCATATTAATGTGCCTTGTGATGCCTGGAGGTAAGTTGTTTGGCTTGTATCTATACACCTCATTCTAATTCACCAAAATTAGCATCTGTCAAGGAACACGACTTCAAGAAATGCGACCAATCGGGCTTCTGCAAGCGTAACCGAGCATATGCCGACAAAGCCACTACCGAAGGTTCACGATGGCAGTCGCCGTACAAAGTCCAGCCTTCTTCCGTATCCTTCAAGGATGGCCAGCTCCATGCTGTCATTCACAAGATCATCAATGCCAATGGCGACACCGTCAACCTCCCGATTACAGTCTCATTTCTCAAGTCTGGAAATGCCCGCGTAACGGTCGACGAAGAACGACGACAGAAGCAGGACATTGAGCTGCGCCACGATAGTAAAGTCAGAAAGGAGAGATACAATGAAGCTGAAAAGTGGGTTCTTGTCGGTGGCCTAGCTCTCGATAAGGATGCCAAAGTGTCCCACCAAGACGATACACAAACAAACGTCCAGTATGGCAAGGAGGGCAACCTGGAAGCTGCCATCAAGTACTCGCCCCTCGAGATCGACTTCCGACGTGACGGCGTATCCCACGTCCGATTCAATGACCGTGGACTACTCAATGTGGAGCACTGGCGTCCCAAAATCGAAAGGGAAGAGGGCCAAGAAGAAAAGGATAGCGAGGATGAATCGACTTGGTGGGACGAAACCTTTGGAGGCAACACCGACTCAAAACCTCGGGGTCCCGAAAGCATTGCCCTCGATATCTCGTTTCTCGGATACGAGCACGTCTTTGGTATTCCCGAGCACACCGGCTCTCTGTCACTGAAGCAGACACGTGGTGGGAGCGGCAACCACAATGAACCCTACCGAATGTACAACTCTGACGTGTTTGAGTATATCTTGGACAGCCCAATGACCTTGTACGGATCTATCCCATTCATGCAAGCCCACAAGAAGGACTCTACTGTCGGTGTCTTTTGGCTTAATGCTGCTGAGACCTGGGTTGACATTGTCAAGTCAAAGGCCGCCACCAATCCTTTGACGCTTGGAAAGACCGGCAAGACCAATACCGAGACGCATTGGATCTCCGAAAGTGGACTGATCGATGTCTTTGTGTTTCTTGGCCCGACTCCCCAGGATGTGACTCGAACATACGGCGAACTGACCGGCTATTCTGCTATGCCTCAAGAGTTCGCCATTGGCTACCACCAGTGTCGATGGAACTACATCTCCGACGACGATGTGAAGGAAGTTGACCGCAAGATGGACAAGTACAAGATCCCCTACGACGTCATCTGGCTGGATATTGAGTATCTCGATGATAGAAAATACTTTACCTGGGACCCCCATTCGTTCTCTGACCCCACGGGCATGGGCAAGCAGCTGGACGATCACTCTAGACAACTTGTCATCATTATCGATCCGCATATCAAGAAGCTGGAGGGCTACTCTATCTACGACGAACTTAGCTCACAGGATTTGGCCGTCTACGACAAGGAAGGCAAGGCTTATGAAGGATGGTGCTGGCCTGGCTCTTCCAACTGGATCGACTGCTTTAACCCCAAAGCTATCGAGTGGTGGAAGACGCTGTACAAGTATGATAAATTTGCAGGAACCGCAGAGAACACTTTTATCTGGAACGATATGAATGAGCCGTCTGTTTTCAACGGCCCTGAAACAACCATGCCCAAGGACAACATTCACTTTGGTCAGTGGGAGCACCGTGATATTCATAATATCAACGGGCTCACCTTCCACAACGCAACATTTGAGGCTCTGAAGACGAGAAAGAAAGGCGAGTTGCGCCGTCCGTTTGTACTGACTCGTTCATTCTACTCCGGTTCGCAGCGTCTTGGAGCTATGTGGACTGGCGATAACCAAGCTACATGGGAGCATCTTGCTGCTTCGATCTCCATGGTTCTGAATCAGGGTATCTCGGGATTCCCCTTTGCTGGCGCCGACGTTGGTGGCTTCTTTGGCAACCCTTCCAAAGATCTCATGGCACGCTGGTACCAGGCCGGTGCCTTTTACCCTTTCTACCGCGGACACGCCCACATTGACTCTCGTCGCCGCGAGCCGTACCTGCTCGGGGAGCCTTACACCGGTATTCTAACGCAGGCCTTGAGACTGCGATATGCCCTTCTTCCCTCTTGGTACACTGCCTTTTTCCAGGCCAACCGCGATGGCAGCCCCATTGTCCGCCCCATGTACTGGACTCACCCCGCAGAGGAGGCGGGCTTTGCCATTGACGACCAGCTGTTTGTTGGCTCGACGGGTATCCTCGTGAAACCCATTGTCGAGGAAAACAAGTTCTCGACTGATATTTGGATTCCGGATGAAGAAGTATACTATGACTACACCACCTACGATGTGGTCAACACTCAGAAGGCCAAGCGTGTCACGATCGCCGCTGCTATTGACCAGATCCCGATGCTGATGCGTGGTGGCCACGTGTTTGCTCGTCGCGATATTCCTCGACGATCTGCTCTGGCCATGAAGTACGACGACTACACACTCGTCGTGTCTGTATCCAGAAGCGGCACGGCCACGGGCGAGCTGTATGCCGACGACGGCGACACGTTTGAACACGAAAAGGGACAGTACATCTACCGCAAATTCAGCCTCGACAAGGACGGCGTGGGGTCGGTGGATGCAGAGGGCCGAAGCGCCAAGTCTGTCAAGGCGGGTGCTTGGCTCAAGGCGCAGAGCCGGGTGCATATCGACAAGATTATTATTGTGGGTGCGACGGACGCGTGGAACAGGAAGGAGGTTGAGATCGAATCGGACGGTAAGACTTGGACGGTGCCGGTAGACTACCACGAGGCCGCCAAGGGCCGAGCTGCGTACGCGGTCGTGGGCCGCGTTGGGGCTGGGACTAGCAGCGACTGGAGCATCAAGCTGGCATAGATGTGGGCGAAAAGAACAGTCGTGACTGGTAAGAAGCTAGAGACAGGTGTAAAAATAGACACAATTTAGAGCACAAGACTATGTCCGGTACATCCTTCGCTGGGCCACTTGTTGCATATTGCGCTTGTTGCCGAGGCCAGAGGCACATTTGAGCCGGCACTCCTAGAATCTCTTCTCGTGTCCACAGCCACGCCACAAGGAGAGTTCTTCTCCGTCGCCTACCAAGGCGGTGGCCTCGTTCAAGGGTGGGATGCTGCTCATACCCCAACCATCGTACATCCTGCTAGTCTCGCCTTTAATGACACCGACCACAGGGTGCCCACGCTTAGCCTGACTATCACAAATACGGCTAAATCAGAGGTGCAATACCAGCTCTCCACCATTCCCGCCAAGACTGCCTATCCTCGAGTCGCGAGCGATAGAAACGCGAAGCAGACTATACATATCGAAATGGCCAAGAATATCAAGCTAAGTCAGACTAGCTTCACTCTTGGCCCGGGCCAGAAGATTTCTGTTGATATTCCGGCTTCGGACCCGGACGAAATTTGGGGTTATTCATTATTGCCAGTATGGTCTGGCTACGTCAAAATACAGGAGGTCGGCTCTGCGAACAAATCGTTGACTGTACCCTATCTAGGTGAAGCCGGCTCGCTTCGCACAATGCCCGTCATACAGAAGCCAGGTTACATTGCGGTTCGAAATTGAAACAGGGCGAGTCGAACAGCATAGAACAGAATTGGACCTGGTCCGGCAGTTGTACCAGACCCTCCGTCAACGGATTCAGTGCCAGGTCGCATCGAGAATTACAAGTGGCCAACCAGCATAGTTCACGGCAATCCCTTTGCTTTCTTCGAACTCGCCATTGGAACGCCGCAGATGGAAGTCTACGTCGTCCCTCTGGATATTTGCCAGGAGCAATCGAAAGACTTGGTTTCTCTCAATCTTAGTAGGGCTTGCGTTCCAGAGGCCAGCCTTAGCGAGGTTGGAGGCATCAAATCCTTGGGGCTGACACCCGACTACGCCCATAAGTACCGAAGCAGAGGTGACCTCGAAAACGGCTTTGAGTTTAAAGGACTTCTTGAGTCTGGTCAGTGGGCTCCTCCGGGGAGATACAAGTTTGTTGCTCGAGCCTTGGGTGTCCTTGGAGACCAGAGAGGTGCAAGAGACACATGAGTTTACCTTTGGATATGAAGGGAACCTGAAAGAGTCTGGATAGGATCGTGTGGCCAAACACAGAAGGGCAACTCGTGAGTGCCAGCCTTTGCGTTGGAAGTAGCGAGTATCTTTTCCGCCTGCTACAATATGAGGCATCTTTCGCCGCAACCCGAGTGTCCCAGGACAGCTGCATGTACTTGCCACAAGGCGGCCTCGAAATAGACTATATTAGAAGCCATCTATCCTTGGATCCAAAAATCAAGTACTATTCGTTGTTCTCGAACGCCTTTTCTTAACCACTGCTGAATGCGGCACTATTCACTGATCGTCGACATCAATGAGATGCAGGTCCAATGCAGCTTCACACGAATCTATTACAGTGTCAACCTCGGCGTATTTCTTCAAAAACCACCCCTTTTCGCTTCAGAAGGATGCAAACTTTTCTACGATGGCAAAAAGAATTTGGTGGTCAAGTCGACGATGCCTGCCCCAAGCATGAACGGCCGACACGTCAGACGTTCGAATGATATTCAGAATGAACGCCAGCTTCTGCCCTGTGTTTGACTGTCCGGCCGGCGATTTTGCAGGGCCATCTACACACCATTTCTCCTTGGCGCCATGACTGCTTGCGCGTTTGGCAATAGGGGACCTGGTGGGGCGATAAGGATGTCGAGCACGACCTGGTACGGTGGTTGGTCAACCGGAGCGTCACATTCGAGCTCGCCACTGGCTATTGACGAAGAATTATGAAATACGGGCGTGACAAAGAAAATTGCATGTCGGTGAACAAAGAGTCTTTTTGTGACACAGGTTGGGTTGGTTCAAGGCAGCAAAGCAACAAGACGGCAGAAAGATCAAGGCGGTGAAAGTACCAGTCGAGGACTCACAGGGGCCTGCCAGGCACATCAGGCTTCTGAAAATTGGATCGCCTAATCGAGCTACTCCACCAACAGTCCACTGAAGCCCACTGAAGCCCACTAGTGACGACTCTCTCCCAGGACAAAGGAACGATAAACCTGCGTAGACCTGTCCACGTCACCGTACTCAGTATTGTACAACCACTCACCCTGAATGCATTGCAACCCTGCGCTCCCTGAACCACAAATACCACCCTCCGACGCCTCCGGTTCGCCGCCATCAAGACCAAGACAAAACCGTCAGACCCTTTAGCAGGTTTTTACTCATGTCTTGTGGACCGTGCAGTGTGACAGAAATAGCACAAACCAAGTCCGTTGTGCTCGGTATTCCCAAACTGGTTGTTCCGGCCTCTGCCCGCTGCCCTCTCTTTTTCCTTTGTGTGTAGCTTAAGTTTCCGTGCATCCCCGAACTCAACAATGCTGTCGAGTCTTGTCTTTTTTGCGTTTTTTCTTTCTTCTACTCCATCCTTTTACAATTAATCACTGTCTTTTCCTTATAACCTTCGTTCTTCTGCGGTTTCTCCTAGTCCCTTAGTCCACATACGAACATCGCTCTGTTAGCTCGAACCTTGTCCTGCTGTCGAACCGTTTTCTCAACCTCAAGCCACTGACTGCTCCTGCATTTCGTCACCAAGCTCCACCGCAGCCAAGCCGTTCAAACGACAACGTTGGGGACCATCGATCGGCCGATTGATGTCAGAGAAACAAAGTCTGCATCCTTCTTTGTTCACGTCCAAATATTCTGACATTTCCGATCTTTCTTTCAGCCTCGCCTTATTTGGAGCTGCGCAGCTTACACCTTTACATCGGCATCGTCTGAGAAGCTCTCCCAAGTAGCTGGTTCTGCAAAGGAGTCTTTTTCTACGCTTTAATTTTTACTGCTAGCGACCGAGAACTCCGGCGCATAAGATGGCCGGTTCTGCTCCTCCGCGTCCCCCTACGGACCGATACAACTCGGTTGAGGACTATCACAATCATGTCTCCGTGCAAACCTCCAATGACACACTTGACGAAGGCGACCAGCACAACGAGAAGCAACCCATGTCGCCCAATCGCCATGCCGACATGACACAGCTCAACGACGATCTCGAGCTTCTTCGTGCCGAGCAACTCATTTCCAACCAGGAACACGACCTCGAATTGCAAAAGTCGCGCTCTCGCAGCCGCACACACCACCCCGTACCCGAAGACGCCTTCAATCAGCTCGACACGCACCATGGCCCGGAGAAGAAACGCAACGAGGACGCCAGCCTTTACAAGCTGTGGGCCTTTTTGAAGAAGTTCCCCCGCTTCATCCGTTACTTTGTCTACATGCTGCCCGTTGCTCTCCTCCTCCTGCTGCCCGTGCTACTGGGCGCCTTTGCCGTCGACAAGAGGCGCCACGCCGTGGGTGGAAATGGTGGTGTCGATTTGATGTGGTTTGGCATCTGGCTCGAGATTGTGTGGTGCTCTCTCTGGGTGTCTCGAATGGTCACCAATCTGCTGCCTCCCATCATGCAGGCCGTCTGCAAGATGGGTGGCTCAACCACCCCGAAAAAGTGGAAGGATGTCGGCTCTCAACTGGAGCTGCATGCTGCCATGTTTCTCTGGTTCCTGGCCATTCTCATTTCCTTCAAACCCACCACGGCGCAGAAAAGAGTTGAACCCATCGGCGGCGCTGATAAGGCTGACTCGCAAAAATGGATCGACATTGTCAACAAGGTCATTATTGCCCTTTTTGTGCTCTTTACCCTCAACTTCATTGAGAAGATAATCCTCCAGTGGATCGCCACCTCGTTTCATCAGCGCACCTACGCCACCCGCATTGAGAACAACAAGGGCGACATCCGGCAGATTGTCCAGCTGTTTGAGCATGCCAAGTCCAAGCTCGAAGACACTGACACGTTTCTCAAGGGCGAGAATCCGCGCGTAAGCGGCACACAGACGCCGATGCGCATCTTTCATGAAAACGCCCGCAACGTCCTGGGCAAGGTCGGCTACGTTGCCGGCAAGGTTGGTAACGACTTGATTGGCCGCAAGGTCAATGGCAACCAGCCACGCAAGGTCGTCACCGAGTTGCTGCGCAACACGACGTCTGCCTATACGCTGGCGCGCCTCATCTATCGCAGTTTGGTCCGCCCGGACCGAGATACCGTTCACATGGAAGACATTCGAGAAGTCTTTGCCACCGACGAGGAAGCCGAAGCCGCCTTCATGGTGTTTGATAAGGATCTCAATGGCGACATCTCTTGCCAAGAGTTTGAGCAGGTTTGCAATGAAATTCACCTCGAGAAGAAGGCCATTGCTGCCTCGCTCAAGGATCTTGACTCTGTTATCCGAAAGCTTGACAAGGTCTTTCTTTTCATCATTGTCATCATCTCCATCATCGTCTTCATTTCTATCCTGTCAGGCTCCGCCGCCGCAGGTCTTGCCTCGGCTAGTACTTCTGTTCTTGGTCTTGCTTGGGTGCTTCAAGCCACGGCGCAAGAGTTTCTCCAGTCCATCATTTTCGTCTTTGTCAAGCATCCGTTCGATGTTGGCGATCGTGTGACGATTTACGGCTCCACGGGTGACAAAATGACTGGTGACGACTACTACGTCACCGAGATTTCGCTTCTGTACACCGAATTCAAGAAGATGCAAGGCCACATTGTGCAGGCTCCCAACTCTGTGCTCAACAACCTCTTTATCTTGAACCAGAGACGATCCAACGGTCTTGCGGACCCTGTTCCTCTTGTTATGCGTTTTGGTACTCCGGTCGAGAAAATCGACGAGCTCAAGGACCGCATGCGCAGCTTTTGCCTCCAGAACAAGCGCGACTACCAGGCTACTATTATCTCGGAAATGGTATCCATCGATCAATTGCGCTCGTGCACGATGAACATCATCTTCTTCCACAAGACCAACTTCCAGAATGAACTGCTGCGTCTCAACCGCCACAACAGATTTGTCACAGAGCTTATGGCCCAGATGCTCGAGGTCGGCATCCAGGCTCCCATGCGCATCGAACCCGGTGGTAGCCGCGATACCCCCATGTACTGGTCCAACATGCCGGCCCCTCCCGCCTACGGCAAGGAGAACGAGGGCGAGGACCCTGGCGGTGATGACCGTTCTAAGCTGTCTTCGGGGCCGCATCGCAAGATGTCCATCCAGAGATCGCACAGTACTCAGCGTGAAATGACCATTATGGAGGAAGAGGCTGCTTTAAGCAGTTTCGGCGATGTCTTTGAAAGCCGCCGTGACCAGACCCTCGCACGCAGAATGGCGTCCATTCGCGAAAAAGAAAAGGCTGAAAAGGCATCAGAGGGTGCCGAGGCGGAACCACGCGGGTCGACGACGTCGGCGGCGGTTCACAGATCCTCAACAGAATCGCACCGAGCGCGTCTGTTTTCGCGTCCGCGACGAGATACAACAACTACTCGCCATGAAAATGAAATGGTGTAGCAGAGATGAATATTACGACGAATAAGATATAGAAGGCCCAAAATTATGAATCGGGAATCATTATAGCATTATAGACTTGGCATGGGTTATTGATACATGTGGGGGGAAACGCGATGAACACCTGCGGGGTGCTGCGCGTAGGCAGCGATTTTGATCAAATAAAAGTGAACCTACAACGTACGACGGTCGATACAGCATGTGCGCGGTGCATGATGCAAAAGATTTTTGCTTGCAGTTTCATCCCATCTGGAAGACTAATGCGTCCTGAACAGGCAAGGTCGAGCGGCACGGGACACGGAGAGAAGACATTAACATTTTAAGGTTAGTTGGTGCGCTCAACTTGGGCGGGAAATTGAACGTCACCCGCAGCACCTTTTTCGACAGTTTGTACAATGGAAGGCGACAAGTGAACAAGTTCTGGCAGATCCGCTCGATCATTGGTACCTAGGCAATAATTCAGATGCAAGTAAGCGAACCATGCCAGCCTGGCGGGGATCATGGCTTGCGGCGCACGGCTGAAAGGAGCTCAGCTGCCCCCTCAGCCCTCTTTGACATTGATCATCTCTTGACATTGTTGCCCTGCTTTTCCTGGTCCGAGCAGCTGGAGGGTTCTTTGCCATCGCCTTGAGCCTGCCATCTATTTTCGCAGCATTTCCCCGGCAACGATATAGGAGCATCTTCGGAAGCTATGCGACTCTGAGGTCACTGTCGCTCTTCGCGCCGCCCAAACGGCCAGCCACCCAACAAAAGGACCCTGATATACCCCAGACAAGGCCGCGATCCACAAAGAAGTCTCCGAAAAAACCAACAAGCCTCCCATCCAAAGAGAAAACGTCCTCGAAAACAGCTGTATACCACGGATACTCGATTGTTTCAGAAAGAGAGCTCAGGTCCTGCACAGAACGCGCGATGCCAGCGGCAGGCCTCGCCACAGACCTCCCGGACGGCTGGGAGTGGGACTATGACGGCACGCGCTGGTTCTACACCTTCAAAGCCAATGGCCACGTGCAGTACCATTTCCCCTCGGACGGCGACGAGTTTCCCGACTTTGTGGGCGTGGTACCGGCGGCGCTGTACCGGCGGCGCTTGAGCCCGAGGAGCGGCTCGCGTCGCACCAGCAGGTGAAGCGTGCGACCGGCGCACCACCGGATAGGAAAAAGAAGAAGAGTAAAGATGACAGGGGAAACAGGATGACGGCGACGACGCCGCGCCCGGTGGGTATCGAATGGGACGGGGATGTTGGCGCGGGGAGTAGTGAGGAGGATGAGGGAGAGGGGACTGGGAGTCGAGTGGTGTTTGAGCCAGAGAATCTCATGTTTTTAGGACCACAGACGTATGCGGAGGTGAGCCCGCTGATCGAGGAGGAGGAGGAAGCGGCGAAGAGGACGGTGGTAGGGGACGAAGGGGCGGTCGTGAGTCCGGCGAAGACGATGGGAAAGGATACGCCGGTAACGAGCGGCACGAAGGAGGGGATCAAGGAGGGTGGGAATGGGCATGTGGTTGCGGCAACAGCGACAACGGCACTGATAACGCGTGCAGCGAAGGACGAGAAGTCGCTGGGAGGGAATGAGGAAATAGTGGCAACGCGCGAAGCGAAAACAGCCGAGGAACCTACAAAGTCACTGGCAACGCAGCAGTCAGCTTGTGCAGCAGATCCTGTTGCGCAGCAGATTCCATCTCTCGCCAGCGAAGCGGCCGCGTCGTCACCAGCACTGCCGACCACATCACCGCCGCCGGGCTCGACGCAGGCCCTGGCCGTCGAGCTGCCCGTTCCCGAACCGCCGCCGTTCAACCCCGTCGGCATCATTGCCGAGATGCCCACCGGGGATACGCCACGCTCGCACATTGAGCTGAATCCGATCCCCGTTGAGATCATGGATGCCTCAGTGCTGGCGCCCATCGAGACGGCACCGTCGTTGGGTGTTCCTGAGCTGCTGGGGCAGGGAAGGGCTTTGGCGGCCGCAGTGGTGAAGCAGACGCAGCAGATACAGGAGCATCAGCAATCACACCAGCAGCAGCAGCCACGGAGAGGCGTTGGTATAAACCGACTACCACCGATGCAGATGAAGATTAAGAGGAAGCCGACGGACCCCAACGCCTCGATCCCCTCGCCCATGTCGGCGTCGTCTTCGGCTCTCATGTCTCCGTCTGCCGTCTCCCAGCCCTCTGTCGCCTCGTCACCGCCCGCGTCCCTGCCAGCGCCGGTTGCAACGCAATACAAGCCGTGGGCGCCAGTGTCGCCGCTGCTGCGCGCGGACACGGAGCCCGCTACGGTGCGCCCTGCGTTAGCAACAGCGCAGCTGCAGCAGCGCGCGATGACGGCGCCGCCGTCGCCTGTGGCAAATCCGCAGCTGAGTTATGCACCGACGGTGCTGCGGCCGGCTGGCCGACAGTCGCGTCACCCGACGAGCGTATCACCGGAACACAAAGATGACGGAAGCGAGACGAAAAATGGCGGAAGCAGATTAGCGACAGCTACGGCGGCGGAACCTGCGCAAAATGAGACAGTGGGAGGAGCATCGCCACAGAATGCGTTGGTGTCTGGTATGCCGGAGGGGCAGATGCGGCCGCTGGGACAAATACAGTCTCCGGCTTCGATGCCTCAGCGAGGAGAAATGACGACACAGCCACATATGCAGCTGCAGGGACGAGGACCACCACAAGAAGTATCGTCACAGCCGATCCAAACATCCCAGCAAGTCAAGCTGCCGCCGGGCCAGATGCCGCCGGGCCAGATGCCGCCGGGCCAGATGCCATTACAAGACCATCGTCGACCTGTGAGCATGGCGCCTGGCCAGTACCCTCCTGTGCCAATACCACAGCCCTACAGCCAGTACCACAACCAGCCTCCCCGAATCGGCCAGCATCCCGGACCACCGTGGCTAGCTCCAGGCCAGCCGGTCCCAAGTCCAAGCCACATGACGCCACCCGTGCAGCAGCAACCACCGCCGGGTTGGATGAGGCAATCAATGCCCCCAGTGTATCCTTCTGGGCAGCAACTGCCCAATGGTAGGCACTCCCTGGTGGCTCAAGGTGAGCCAAGATTGGTTCCTTTGGGCAGCCACTACGACCCGGCTCCATCTTCAACCTCGACCTCAAGTGAGCCACCTGCGAGCCAAAGCCGCCGTCGATCATCCACAGCGGACGCCTTAACTGTGTCTCCGTTCAGGCCGAGAGCTGATAGCCAGCCGCTGGGGCTTGTGCTGCCGTCGCCCTCTCCCATGGAAACGCCACAAGCGCCCGGCGCGGCGTCCATCCCGCACGAGCATCCGATGCCAGGTAGCGCCAGAGTCGGCATGGGTCCAGACACCGGTAATGACAGGGGTAAACCGACGGCTGATTCGTACTTTCCATCCAGCAAAGAGCGTTCCGCTGGCCTTGTTGGTGACATTGCAGACCAGTTCGCGGCGGAAATGCAGGCTATCTTGGGACCTGGCTCGGAGGCTTCCGATGCCACCCCGGCTACGAACACTGTAGCGGCAAAGCCCAAGCCCAAGGGCTTGGTCGGAGCACCGTCCCTGGGCACTGGAAAGATGCTTCAACGCATCGAAGAGCATCAAGCTGGCAATACACCCATATCTGCGAGCTCGAAGCAGGATTTGAGGCCCAGCTCAGTGGCTACGGACTTGACCCAGAGTACATTGCAATCTACTACGTCTCAGCCGCAGCCATCAGCGCCATTGCAACAGACTTCACCAAATAACATGTTACAGGCCCCTCAAGGCTTCAAGCCAGCGATCAATAGGAAGCCCGCACCTCATTCACACGGCGCCCAAGCAGGCATGCCATTGCCAGGACAGATAGGGCCGCCCGGCCTCGGACCTCAAGATTCGATACTTGGGCAAGGCGGTGCGCCGCAGCAGCAATGGCAAAGCAGCATACAGCAGTCAACGCAGCGGCCTCTATCTGTGCCACCGCAGACTCATATGCAGCCGAGCAAGAGCAAGGAAAACAAGTGGACGAAGTGGTTCAAGAGCTCCAAACCCGAAAAGAAACTGAGCACTCTGCAAATCGGGATGCCGCAGCAGCTGCAGCCTCCCTCTCAAGGCTGGATGCAGCCGCAGCAGTGGCAGCCAGGAGCCCCGATCCCGGGTCATGCTCAAGGACAGCCTACCCAAGGGCAACCCATGCAGGGCACTCTAATGGCTCGTCCCATGTCGCTGCAGCCTATGCCCATGAACGCCCATCCGCCGCATCAAGTATATTTGAGGCAGGGCAACGGCCCAACGCCTAGGGTGACAGCCCAGCAAGGCCCGCTCGGGTCACACCCGCCTCAGCAGTACATGCCACTCCAGCCAGGCCAGCCAATGCAGATGAGGCAGCCTTTCGGTGCTCCAAGCCAGCAGATGCAGCCTGGGGGACCTATGATGCAGATGCAGCCCCCAGGTGTAGCAGGATCGCCAGCACAAATAACGCCATTACAGCACTTGCAGAGACCATTACAAAATAATACCCTGTTCTCACAACAGACGGGGCAGCTGACACCACAATCGGAAGGGTCGACAGCATCCCCCATGACAAACCATCTCATGCCAGCACCTCTTTTTTTAAGACCGAAATCCGAGATTTCAGCTGGAATACTAGGTAGTACACCGTCAAGCTAGAGATTTGGCAGTTCGCATCGGAGCCCCTTAGCGAAAACCACGCGGCCTTCGAACTGTTTTAGCATACAATACTACATGATGTTTAGGTTCATCTACTTTAATTACAATACACTGAAGTTTGTTATTCAAACGCCTCACGCAACTTGCAGGTTTGCCCAGCCGCTGCCTTTGCATTGCAAGCACTACACGTCCGGCCATGGGCAATCAGCAGCACATGCAGCGGGTACTTGAGCTCGTCGGGGACTTTGGCGTCGAGGTGCGCCTGGGCCTGCTCGCGCGTCGCCTCGTACGGCCGCCAGCCCAGCACCCCGGTCAGCCTGTACACGTGGGTATCGACGGCGAAGCTCGGGCGCTGTAGGCAAAAGAGCAGGATGCAGCTGGCCGTCTTGGGTCCGACGCCCGGAAACGCGAGCAGCTCCTCCATGGCCTCGGCGTCGCCCGCCGTAAATAGGTGGTCTAGCGAGTATACGCCGTACTTGGCGCGTACGGCGGCGAGTATGTCGATAATGACCCTGCTTTTGGTCGCGGCGAGGCCGCCGCTCTGGATCGCGCGCTGCAGCTTGGCCTGCCCGCCCGCGGCAATGGCCTCCCACTGGTCGGACCCGCCATAGACGGTATCCATGCTCTTCTTGGCGCGCGTCGAGTTGGTCGAGCTCGTATTTTGGGAGAGAATGGTGCGGACGAGCGCGTCCAGCACCGACGGCGAGTCGCCGCAGCCGGCGGCGGTGCGCGAGGCTACGACCTGTGCGGGGCGCGCGCGTGCGCCGTGCAGGCTGACGAGGATGTCGTGCGCGAGGGTACAGTCGGCGGGTGTCGGGCGCGCAAAGTCGGGGAATGGCGTGCTGGTGATGTGCCGCGTCTGCTTGGATTTGCGGGGTGGTTTGGCGGGAGAGGGTGAGGGCTTGACGTCTGCGACAGAGGACAGTGGTAGGGAGGAGAGAGTGATGTCGGCGGCCTCGGTCTTCACTTCTCGCTTCACTTCTTGCTTGACTTCTTGCTTGACTTCTTGCTTGACCTCGCGCTTGACAGGAGCCTTTTCCGAGGCTACCGTAGACTTGTTCTTGGTGATGCGCATCTGCGAGCGCAGGCCCTGCCTTGTGGGTGTGGCGGCGGCTCTGACGCTGCGCCGTGAATTGTTGTTCGTGGCGGCCATTATACGTGTCGCGTACGTCTTAGCAGAAAAAATAGTTGTTTTACAGACTTTTGAAATCAACATCAACATGTGCAGAAAGTAGATATCATTGTAGAGGAATAAAGAGCATCCCAAAGGGTTTTAACCAGGGGGGTGAATGAATGACGCATGTCAAGTTGAGATCTGCGTGTGGGTTGATCGCTGGGGGCCGTTCAGGTGGGCCAGATCGAACAACATCCGTCATCATTCATTCCAATCACACCAGAAGATGTAGGCAATTTTCATCAAGAGATATACAAATGAAACTCATAGTGGTATTTGGTGTCTAAATTCATATACCGGAGCCAAGCGAGGCCGTAATTATCCCATGCGCCATATGTCTCTATGTACAACACACTCAAGGAGCGACATTTAGATGTACTTGCAGTCGACGCCTTCAGCATTGGCACTGCAATCGGTGCGAGACGCACCGTCAACCGTGACCTCCATAATTTGCGCGCCGTTGGGCGTCACCTTGCCACCGTCTCCTTCGGCATACGCATCCGTAAACTGCATCGCGCCAAAGTCTGCAAACGCGACCGGCTGGTCGCCTTTGCTAAAGTCCTCGACAATCCACTCCGCGTCTGTCAGGCACAGGGTGTCTGGAATGTCGGTAAAAGTGTGCGAGGCTGCTTTGCCCGTAGTCAGGTTCTCAATTGTCGAATTGCCGCCGTGTAGGCCGTGCGAGTAGACGCTGAGCCGGAGCTCGTCGCCGGCGCTGACCTTTAGGTCGTCGTAATTGTAGCTGGGCTCGGGGAACCACTCGTACCATGCCTCGATCTTGCCGTCGCCAAAGACAGCAAAGCCCGTCTGCAGCAGGCCGGTGCGACACTTGCTGCCGTCGATGCCGACCCAGCCCGCGGCCCCGGCCTCGGCAGCCTGTCCGCTCACGTCGGGGACTCTCACGGTGCCGGTGACGTGCGTCCAGCCGCTGCCCTCCTGCACGGCGCCACCCCAGTTGGAGTCGCCGGCGGCACGCCTGGAAATGTCGTTGCCTACCGGACGGGACTGGAAGCGGGACAGGCTGTCGGCGCTGGCGGCAGCCGCCGCAGTGAGGGCGAGAGCAACAGAGCACTTCATCTTGGTGGATAAACGGGGGAGGAAAGGATAAATGTGTAGGAATAACACTGTAGCTTGCAGAACAAGGAATGCGAATAGAAAGAAAGATCCGTTCGCCAGACTTCTATGAGTCCTTGGCTGGCAATACCAGACTTATATAAGTTCTCGGCTGGGTATCAACACTTGAACACGGACACTCGTCCGAAGATAGAGCTCCATCATGCCGGCCAAAGCGCCGTTCAAGGTTTCTTCTGGTGTTTCTATCATGGTCTGGACCCGGAACAACCGAGGCAATGTCATGAACAAAGCGTTAAGCTTGTTGGCTAAAACAGCCATGAGTTGTTCACCCGCCATCTCTGTCGCCGCGTGGCCGGATAACGGTATTGTATCTACGAGCGGCCGGAACCTCGCACGCGCAAAGCCACCTACTCAACTGGGTAATTGATAGTCGGTTTATAGTTTGCTCCAGTTCGTCCTCGCCTCACTGGCGCTGATCAGCCAACACACCTGCCTAGCTTGGCGCGTGTGGCGTAAGAGTTGACTCGTGGACGCTGACGCTAAACCCACACTCCAAGCGAGACCCGGCACGGTCTGATGTGCCCATGGCTCCCCTGACTCAAGACTCTAGATCATTGTTGAGGTTCGATTGAGGGGTTGAGAAAGTGTGCCTGATATGGCCGAGAGGGTGGGCGGAAATATGCCACTTTTTCGAAGGGGCGGCTGTCCGACTCGGAAGACTGCTTGCCTGTGCTGGTCGCCGTCGGGCCAATTTCAACGCTTTGTACGCGACAGTGCTAGGGGTCCTGTCAATACTTGTCTCTGAGATTTTTCTGCATTGCCATCCTGCTACGTCGAGTGTCCGAGGCAGAGCATTCTGAGCAAGTTATTTGTTAGCCCATGGGAGGAGCGGCTTTTTAGCTATTCATCAAGTCAAAAGCGAGGGGTGGAGGCGATGCCAATAGGTTAATGATACACGTGATAGCGCGTACAGTGGTGTCGCGTGGCGCGTTCCACAGCCTACAGACACCCAATGACAGGCGCTAACAAGAGGCTCCAGACACCGGCGCACAGTGATTTAGATTTGAGGAAATTTGTTGCACAGTCGAGAAAGACACTATGGCATCAATGAAGCAACGATGATGGTGTCGCAGCCAACGACAAAAACTTCGCCGGAATGTAGGCAAGAGTCCCAAGACAGCCAGGTCATCCTAGAGGCCTTACGCGCCGAGTTAGGCGTGCGCTCGGTGAGTGGAAGCGCTGAGCCACTGCTGCCTGCAGGGTCTCCTCAGCCCCTGCATGCGGCTCACCAGGCAGAATGCCAGCTACAGCATCGTTCGCGCAGCAGCGATCACCAAGCTGACCGTTTGTCTTGTTCATTTCTACAGTCTGCAGGCTCTCCAGTACAACGCCTGTCTCTGACATGTCCCGATAACGACGCCGACTGCTGCCGTAGTCACGACTCCAAGCGCCCGAGGCCGTCGCAATCCCATGAAAATCAGGCTCAAGCTCCCGAATGTTTATCTCTGGCGCAGTGCGAACAGGCTACCTATGTAGGGAGTAACACCATAATTTCCCGTGTCAGACTGCATTCTAATGGCAATCCAAGAGATCATTTACCGTTCCCGCGCCACCGCCACTGCCAAACACGCACCCGCGGACCGTCAAACAGGAACCGACAGAAAGCCGGCCAAGCCTTAAACTAATGCACGACGCAGAACATCGCGACGATGGCTCGGAAACCCAATTACCAGATACCTTGCTCCCCGACGCCGTTTTGCCACCGGCTACCCAGGCGGTAGGCGACGGCGAGGTTGATTTGCCGTCGCCGCACACGTCCCAACCCTCGGGCGGGACGCGAAAAGAAACATCCCAGCAGACGCCAACGCAAGTCAATGACGGCCGCGACTATGACAAGGGATACGATGTCCCATCAAGCGAACCCATGGTCAATGTCGGTGACACACAAGCATCAAATTTTCAAGGTCAAATGCTAGAGGAAGATGATACTGGAGCCGTCAACTTTGGCAATCTGAACGATTTTCCCCGCCAATCCTCACAGGTTTCCGAAGACGGCGGCTTCGAAAATGCTCGGGGTGGCTGGAGATTGCCAGATGACACCCAACAAAACTCAATGAACACCCAGACTCCATACAAAATCAAAAACTTGCCTCCACCCGAAACACCGACTCTGTCAAAGAACCCTTTCGCGCCCCAAGACGGTCCTGGGGCATTTGGGGCTGCCCCCGCGCCATTTGGAGGTACACAACTGTTTGGGCAGACACAGCTGTTGACGTCTGCTGTTAAGAACAGCCCGACCTCTTCCCGACCGTCGCCGAATGTGTACGACTCCATTCCTCTCGGGTTTGCCGAGACATCGCCTCTTAAGAATCGCGCCAATGTCTCCTCGCCGACGCAATATAGATCTTCGAGTCCGCAGCATCTCCAGGAGATACCAGCCACTGTCTTGAAGGGGCCACGTATGAGCATCATTACCGAGGAGACGCCAATATCGAGCAGAGCTCACAAAGAGGAGAGAATTCCAGAGTCTCCCACACGGCCTCGATCGAGAGAACGACAGCCGCTTGCGCACTACGAACCAATGCAACAGTCACAGGCACGCAAGACTAGCAGTGATTCTGTCGACGTTGCTCTGTCCTTTGATGGCGACCCACATGACACCGTCGAGCAATTGGAACGAAGACGCCGAATCGAGAGAAAGCGCGCGAGAGCCGGAGAGGAGCTCGAGAAAATTGCTCTTGCCCGAGCAACTCGGATCATTGATCGTGCAGAAACAATTATAAAGCGACGTCGTCTGGAACAGAACAGCCAGACTGTCGGCCAAAAAGACGAGCGAGCTCCCAAGCAAGCCCCCGCCCCTGCGGCATTGCAAGGCTCAAACCCGCAGTCGCTAGAATCGACCAAGGCAACACCTCGGGAAGATGACGATGCCGCAGACGATATTGCCAACGAGAGGACAAGTATCAGCGCTCATAATCAAAATGTTGCCGATATTGCCGACTATGAGATGATTCCAGCGACAAGCCCGGTACAGTTGACACCAGCAGATGAGGTTCGCCGAGCCGGAACGCCTGCTTCCGAGCCTGAGCTGCCCATTCTCCGTGATGAGCAGCCTGTGCTCAGTAGCGGTGAGCCGTCATCATTGCCCCCGCTAAACAGCAGACGAAAGACCTATGGACGGCACGCAAGAAGGTATCGTAGGAATATCGTTCTGGACTCGTCTAACTCTCATGCATCGACACGGGCAGAGCTCTCGAAGCGTGATGCTGCGCAAGATGATGTGCCCATCGAAGAGGCCATTCTTTCAAGCGAGGGACAGACACCAATTGCTACGCGATCCAAATCGAAAAAGCAGGTCCCCAGAACGCCACTACAACTAAGTGGTGAAGAACCTCCCACCACAGCATCATCCCTCAGTGTAATGTCACATACGCCGAATCCGTCGTCAAAGACTACGCCTGCAACTAAGGAATCGGTCGTCTCGAAATGTCTTGATGTGGAGACGGCACAAGCGCTCACGCCAAGCAGAAGCCTGCGCCGACGAGTGATGGATAAGGAATCTATGATGCCGCAGCCTACACTATCGTCACGGAACCTCCGCGCCTCGAAGCGACTGCATGGAGAGTTTCAATCTTCTGGTCAACCACGCACGCCGTCAGACACTGGTGCTAATACGACCTTCACACAAAGAGTTTGCCAGAATCTCGACGCTGTGTACCGAGAGGAGCGCCACTTATTCGAAGGCATGGTATTTGCCATTTCTGTAGCATCAGATCGCGGCAAGCTAGAGAATCGCATAGTTCAAGCTGGTGGTATTGCTTTGCAAGACGGCTTTCAGGAGCTGTTCCAGTCCTTGCCATCCATGACTTCAACAGACGGGGCGTCCGATGACAACATGGACCTTGTTCTGTCCCAACGAGGCATGGAAAGTGGCTTCACCGCTCTCATCGCGGATGGGCACTCTAGAAAAGCCAAGTACATGCAGGCATTGGCCCTGGGGCTGCCATGTCTTGCTCAACAATGGATCACCGCATGTCTGAACAAAGGAGCGCTCATCGACTGGCAGCCATATCTGCTCTGTGCTGGTACGTCCGCAGTGTTGGGAAATGCGTTTCGCTCCCGCTGTCTGCTGCCGTACCCAGCCGCCACAGCCTTGCTGGCCGACACCATTGATCAGCGGCCTCGTCTCCTGCATGACCAGAGCGTGCTCGTTGTCATGGACGGCAAAAAGGCCAGGAGCGAAGCAAAGCAGCCCTATATTTTTCTGTGCCAGGCGCTTGGTCCGTCTATTACCCGTGTAGCCACTGTCGAGCAGGGCCGCGCCGCGTTGGCGGAGAGAGCCAAGGGCAGTCACCCCTTTACGTGGCTGTACATTGACAAGTCGACTGGCACGGCGGAAGCGGTGTTGGCGCCGCCTGCAGCGGCCAGGTCGAAGAAGAAGAAGAAGAGGACGTCCGTTGCGACGCAGGCGGGTACAGGTGTACGGATATTACATGATGAGTTGATTATTCAGAGTCTTATTTTAGGTCGCATTGTGGAGCCAGGCGAGGAGGATTCTTTTTGATTACGAGGCGTTGGCAGGAATTATTGGCAGAAAGCCCGGGGCGCACAGGTCATTCCATGTATCAAAGGTCTCAAACTGACCTATGTTGGATATACAACTATGCGCACAGTACATTTACTTGTCTCTTTTGGTCGAGTATTTCGACGAACCGATCCCTGAAACATCGAGATCATTTTGTGTACTTTTTTGACATGTTCACATTTCTCAAACTTGAAGATTTATTTTCACAAGTCAAGCGGCTGAAGCCAGAAAGTCATATACGGCGGCGTTTTCTTTCGGATGAGACGTACAAGTTCATTTTAGGTATCGTTAAATCGGTAGTCATCAAAAGCATATCCTTGATATCAGTCACTCGTACCAGCGCCCGGCTCGCAGCTTCAAGCTTAGCAAACAATCATGAGTATTTCCCGTCCCAACGCATATTTGTCAATCAGTCTTGGGTTTATTGCAGGTGCGAGTCAAACGTAATCGTCTTTGTCCGCGTCCACTCGTCAAAGCCGGCGCCGAATCGGCCGTAGCCGCTGTCCTTGGCGCCGCCGTGCGGCAGCGAGGGCTCGTCATGCGGCGTCATCGAGTTGATGTGCACAGCGCCCGTCTCAATCTTGCGCGCGACGCCCAGCGCGCGTCGCAGGTCCTTTCTGAAGACGGCCGCCACCAGGCCGTACTCGGTGTCGTTTGCAATCGCCACGGCGTCGGCCTCGTCCTTGAAGCTGATGAGCGACACGGTCGGCCCAAACGACTCGGTCCTGTACACGTCCATGCTGGGTGTCACTTGCGCCACCACGACCGGCCGCATGCGCGTCTTTGCGTCATGCTCCTCGTCAGGGTCACCATACAGCAGCGTCGCGCCTTTGCGCAGCGCGTCGGCCACGAGCGCCTTGTTCTTGACCACGGCCGCCGCGGTGACGAGCACACCCGCCTCCTGACCCGTTTCGCCGTACAGCGACTTGACCGCGGCGACGAGCTCCGTCGCGAATTCGTCCCGGACGCGCTCGTGCACGAGGATGCGCTCCGTGCTCATGCAGATCTGGCCGGCGTGCAAAAAGGCGCCCAGCGCGCAGTGGCGCGCCGCGAGGGCCAGATCCGCGTCCTCGAGCACAATCGACGGCGCCTTGCCGCCGAGCTCCAGCAGCACGGGCTTGAGGTGCGCGCCGGCCGTCTGGGCAATGATGCGTCCGACGGTCGTGCTGCCGGTAAAGTTGATCTTTTTGACGTGGGAGTGCGCGATGACGGCCGACGTGACGGCGGCGGCGTTGGCGGGCGCGCTGGTTATGAAGTTGAGAACGCCAGGCGGAAGGCCGGCCTCCCAGAGCACGGTGCAGACGAGATGTAGGGACTTGGGGCTCATCTCGGAGCCCTTGAGGACGACGGTGTTGCCGGCCCCGACGGCCCAGACGATGGCGCGGATTCCAAGCGGAATTGGGGCGTTCCTGTGATGAATTAGTACCAAAGATCCGGGGGGGGGAAAAAGGTGCTTTATACAAGTCCAGGATGGATAATAAAGGAGACTACAGAAGGAAATGGCCTTACCAAGGGGCAATGGAGAAGATGACACCGTATGGCTCTCTAATGACGAGCGCCTCGCGACCGGGATCCGCTATCGCAGGCATCTTCCCTTCGAGGTTGACGAGGCACGACGCGGCGTGAACAATCGTCTCGGTTGCAATCCTAAGGTTAAAATCCCCCCAGGCGTCGTCGCTGCCCGTCTCATCCCGCATGGCCGACTTGAGCTCGTCGCCGCGTGTCTGGATGATGTCGGCGGCGCGGAGCAGTATAGCACGGCGCTCGTGCACCTGCGTGCGGCTCCACGCCAAAAAGGCCCCGGCGGCGGCGTCGACGGCGGCGACGGCCTCGGCGACGTTGGCGCTCGACGACTTGTGTAGGAGCTTACCCGTGACGGGGCTGACGACGTCAAAGGTGTCGCTGGTCAGGACGTCTTGGCCGCCAATGACGAGGGGCACGGTGCTAGACGCCATGACTGTGAATGCGTTCTCTGCCTTGGGGAGTTTGTGGAGGAGTAGTTGTAAAAAGGATCTTGAAATGGCCCCGGGGGCGGAGAGATGACGTGTGATGGGTCTTGACAGGACGTGGCTACTGTGGACGGATGTGGTTTATATGTCGTTTTCCAAGGCGAGATGTTAGATTGATAAACAACCACTGTTACACTACAAATACGAGGATGACTTGGAGCTTTATACTCGCTAATTTATAGACTTGCTGTGCAATCACCCCCCGCTCTTTTGTGCCGGGCTGGGCTGCATGCATCCCACTCGGCGCCGGTTGGTGGGGGGTTTGAGGCGGACCGTTGGCGGCGGTCTTTTGCAAAAATCCAGACTAATTACGGATACCCTGTCCTCGGTCTTTTCAAAAGCAGTTGTTTTGGTCGGGGTAAGTAAAGGGTTTGTGTTTAAAGACATATTTCGCCGTAAGCCTTGTTGCTAGCGCCTCCGGATGGACGACTCATCTCTTGGACAGACACTGAGGTTCGGGTGGTTTGCCACGCAGCCTTTTTACTATTAATCACCAATATTTGCTGGGATCGTCAGCGACAGCTACGTACCTCTTTTCGGGGCGGAACCTGCTTGCATTGGTGCGGCGCTAACTGTCACAATCGCCTTTGTTAAAGCCGAACAGGATTGTGTGGCTCGTAACTATGCCAGGGCTCACTTGCCGTTCATCTCTACGGGTAAATATTTCAAATGATATGTCATGCAGCATGAACTACGGGTTACTGGAAAAAGACATGACCAAGCTTTGATCTTGGCAAGTCGGGAGCTGTCCAACTACAACCACTGAGACGACTGGCTTGCAGTGCGACGCCCGACCCTGGCAGCCTGGTTATAACTAGAGATCAATCACACCCTTTATATCTGCACAACATGACAATTATTGGCATATTGCTCTGTTTCATCTGGATTAAAGTGGAATTCTCCGCTCGGCCAGCGGGGTTCCACGTACATGTTGCCGTGCTTGCGTCCCGAGAAAGATCAGCACTACTGGGGAAAAATCCACAGACAGGAGATGCATCGTGTCGGTGATTTGGATAGGTTCGTCGGCAATTTACAAAGATTGAAAACCCCCCACTCAGGGACTCGGTAAAATACAAAGTAGATGCGGAAATTTTAGATCGGTGGGTAACTAGATATCAATATTACTCCTTGGTTCTGTTTGGAGTTTGAAGTATCGGACAAATGCCAAGTCGCCTGTTACGTCGCTGTCCTCCCCCTTTTGTCATCATCCCGCTCGGCGCCACGTACACGATACAACAATGCCAGCCTTGACTGTGTTTCTAGCTAATAAAGCTACACTGATTGCTTGATCAGGGCTGATGCCATCACAATTGCCCAGAATAGCCTTGGTGCGACTTTTCTCATGCGTTCTGACCACCGCACCGAGTTGAAATGTAGGTAGCTCAGTTTAGATGCCATCCAGCTCGCTTATGCCGTCGCCTCTGCCGAGCTGCCCCGAATGTCCGACTTGAAGCTTGGTAGCGCCAATTGTCTTGCGCCTGTCGATTGGATTGACTAGTACCAGCGCACTTGCAGCACTGTTTACTGGTCAAGACCAGCATAGGTAGGTAGCGTGCTGGGGAGAAGGATGCTAAAAAATATTTGTGCGCTGGATCGCAGCCTTTTGCTCTGACAGAATAAATATAGAGGGCGTGTCTTGTGTCGTCCAAGTTGCCAGCCATTGGGTTGCAACGGGTCGTGTTTCGTGACGTCTACCGCTTTATATCGTGCTTGAGCAATACAAAGAACTATGCGCTTCTTCTTTTTCGCCATTATTAGAGGTTTCTTCCTGTTACTTATTACATACTCTTGTCCTTGTACAACTTTTCAAGCAACAATGGCAGGCAGCAAAAGGGCCACCATATTTCACCACGTAGACCTGGACAAGTAAGCTGCTCTTGTGATGAGATGCGGGGGATCCAACATGTGGTAAGCGGGGAAAACAAATTATACAATGCTACTCAAAAGCATATTCTCCTGTTGCATTCGCACACATGTCCTAGACATTTTCGCGTAGGCCAGCCAGCCAACCTACGTGTTGGACCTCCACTAGTGGTGCATGCGAATGCGCATGAGACAGTGTATCTGGAAAGCACGGTTTGTTTATTTATTTCTCAAAGTACCCCCTTGTCGCATAACGGCAGTTTTTGTTTTCAGACAATGAGCATACTGCGTAACGGGTGCAGAAAATGCAAGTAGTTGCTGTCGCGTTACTTGCAACGATGCCCATCTCCGCTTCCAGCCGGTCAGCTGCAATGGTGTGGCTGCTGTGCATGAAAATGTCACAGACAAAGACAGTTCAAAGGTGGATAGAATGAAAAGCAAGCAATACTACACCGTAATAAGAAAGGCTATCTATCTATCGCTATTTTCATTTACGTATATAAATATTCTCTCCCATATAGTTTAGCCTCTAAAACTTGCCTTTACTTTACTCTTCTCTCGCCAACGACCAATCACTCTCTGGTCAGTTCTGAGTGGGATACCTCAAGCCAAGTATAGTCCAACATGCTTTCCTTGCTCGGTTTCTTTGGTTTTGCGGCACTGGCAGCAGCAGCACCCGTCCGAGACCAAGCGTTCATCCCACGTACCCTAGGTTAGGCCAGTCCCAACTGTGTCCCAAGCTGCCGACGCCCTGTTGACTTTAAAGTAATACAGTAAACAGGTCCATTTACGACAAGTTGGCGCTATACGCGGGCTACACGCAGCTCTCTAATACCGGAATCTGCGCGCAACCATCCGTCCCTGGCGTTTTGTACCAGTTTGTCGAGAGCAAGGACACGGACACGCAAGTCTCAATCTGGAAAGTAGACGCATACAAGGAATTCGTCATTGCCATCCCGGGAACATCGAGCGCTCGTGACAATGAGACAAATTTCGATTTTGCGCTCGTCCCATACCAGGTGGACAATGTGCACTGCCCTTCATGCCGCGTGCACAAAGGCTACCAAGCTGCGTGGAGGTCTGTGAAGGAGCAAGTGCAGGGAAACCTCACAAACCTGCTTGGCATCCATCCGGATTATACAGTGACTTTGACAGGCCATTCGCTCGGAGGCGGCCTTGTCTCCATCGCCTTTCCCAATCTACGAAATGGGCCGTACAATGTCACGCAGGCGTATACATATGGCCAGCCACGAGCCGGCAACAGTGCATTCGCAAACTATGTGGATGGCATTAGTGGTGCATCTGATAAAGAAGCTGGCATTTACTACCGAGTTACCCATGCGAATGGTAAGTTTTCATGTCCGAATTTTGAATTTCGCCCAATTTGCGATACTTGCACCAAGAGCTGACATGATTTCATCAACAAAAATAAAGACTTCATCCCAAAGCTACCACCAGGAATCTTAGGGTACAAGCATTCCCGAACAGAATACTGGGAGTCCAAGCCCTCAATGGACAATGCCGCGTCCACGTACCGCTGCTATGGCCAGGAGCCGGCCGACTGCAACCGCAATGCTACGGGTATCGACTCCAAGGTGCATGTTACATATGCAGGAATGAATGTGACGTGTAACAAGTCTTAGCTCTCAAGGTCAGGTATAGAACTAGCAAGCCCCTCATCTGAGAGACATGCCGTCCCTTGAATGGCCTAAGATTTGCACTGCATCTCACAAGCATATGCAGTCACGCTTGCCGTCGTCGTAAGGTCCGAAGCGGGGAAGCTGTCCATCCTTGAACGAACGAGGAGAAGAGATGCAAAGTAATTCAAGCAGTAGAGCATAACTCTATAAAACACTGTCTATTTTGCTAGAGCTAGGCAGAAATTTGGAAGCATAAATAATAGCAAGTTTAGTACTTGCTATAGAGGCGGATTGATCTGTGACCTAGAAGTAGGCTGCTGTCGTTGTAATTTAATCGCCACATATCCCAGGTACATGACTGTCTACCTAAAAGTGTACAGTACTGGTGCTATTTCAGCAGTCTATAGCAATTCAGTCTAAATTCTACCGTCAGCCAATTTTGCACAGCCGGCCAGTATCCAGATCGTAATCCCACTTGTCGCTGCCAACACCGCTCAAGACGTACAGACTTTCTGTAGGGTCATACTTTTTCTTAATCTCGAGCAATTTGTCGTAATTGCTTCCGTAGTAGTCCCTTTTCCACTGTGTATTATACGGGTTCGCCTCATTCATATATGCTCCGGTAGTAGGCGCCCACCGCCTCCATAGGCCTTCTTTGACCTCTTCAAGCCAAGCTGCCGCATGGGTCAGCGCGGCCTTTGCTCCGCCCTGCTTGCTTGGCTCAATTTTGACACCCCCAGATAGGAAATGGACGTAGGCGGATCGCCAGGCCGGGTTGACTGCCCCCCACCGGTTCTCCGGCATGTTGGTGATGCCTGGCCCGCCTTGCAAACCAATGGTGGCAAACATGCCTGCAGTCGAATTCTCTGCTCGTAGTGCCGTTTGTAAGTAGGACATGACTGTGGGGAGAGGAGTTTCCACAAGCTCAGCGCGACCCAAAAGGCGGCTTGTCTCGAGACTTGGACCGCCCGCCACGTCGCTCCCGGAAATGGTCTTATAGAATGAGGCATAGTCGTTGAATGTCGACGTACTCCAAGCCAGCTCCAGAGATTTATTGAAAGTACCCGAGCAAATTTCTGCAATCAATGGCTCCACAAGAGTATGTAGTGTCGTACATGTCATGTTGTAGCCAAAAAACACTTGAGTGATGGCAACGCCTGTCGCCACCGGTGACCCGATTCGCAGAGCGGTTTCACCCGTCGCCATCGTTGCTGATCCGGTTATCCCGGCATCGATGAGGTCTGGCCAATGCCTCATCAAGATAGCACCGGCTTTCCAGGAAGACTGCGTCTCGTCTTCGCCTGTGGGTGTAATCTTGAAAACACCACTGGCCACCTGAGCTGGCGCCGGATGGCTCTTGATGACATACTCTGTGACGACTCCAAACTGGCCGCCACCTCCCCCTCGCACAGCCCAAAAAATGTCCTCGTTCTCAGCGTCATTGGCCACAAGGACCTGGCCTTTCGTGGTTACAATCGTAACCTGCAGGACTTGGTTTGAGGCCAGTCCATACATACTGGAAAGAGGACCATGACCTCCGCCTTGGATGTAGCCACCAAGGCCGACACTCGGGTCTTGGCCGGTGGTGACAACACGCCCAACTGCCAACGCTTCATTGAGCACATGACCCCAAGGCTCGCCACTGCCAACAATGAAAACGTCTTGAAGCTCCCGACTACCATGCATCACCCAAGATGCGTTTCGTTGAATGCCTCGAAATCCACGAGTCCAGATTGACATGGAGAACGCGCCGCTAGACCTTGTAGACCGTTAGAACAGGCGTCATCACGTGGAGTTTCATACAACTTACCGGCCGTTTAGATCATGGCCTGTGCCCTTGACAACAATTCGGATATTATGCCTGGCTGCCCATTTCATTGCTGTTGCTACCTGCCATGCACTAGTAGCGTTGACGATGAACTCTGGCAAGCCACCCAAATGGCAACCGGCGGCCTCGTTGTAACCGCCCGCTCCCGGCGGCAGGCATGAGTTGTTGGAGTAGAGTGGATAGTCGATCGATTCGGGAAGTCCAGCATGGAACTGACCCGAGGTCCAGTTCGCCTTGACGACCTCGCAGCTTAGTGGAGAATGAAACGGGTTATCGGGCCAGCATGATGATGCCACAGGCACAGTCCTAATGAGCCTTCCGTTTATAGTCTCGTTGAGGATAGACCACTCATCAAACGAGGGCCATGCTGCGTCTGATGGTGTTGATTTGCAACAAGGCCGGACTGTTGCCTGCACAGACAAAGTAAGAGATAGCGTCAAAAACAACGGGTTTGCGAGCATATTCAAGATATTAAAAGATGTTGAAAGTGTTGACTGTAGGAGCACTGCAGGTGAGCAACAGCAGGCCGCCCCTGTTTAATACCCATAATGCCTCCTCTCTTGAGAGCGATGGATCATAACGAACCACAATGGTATCGGGTTACAAGTGATGAATCCGAGGCTGTTGCCCGTTATAGTTGACTTGATGCCTCTGAGCGTTGCGTAAAATGTATAATTGGCGCAACGGAGAGTTGGATGTGGATTGTGCGAATTGCACTATAACAAAGTTTAATTTAGGACACCGACTTACGTACTGTGCGGAAGATTTAAGCGTAATTTCGAATACATTGTTTATGCCTTCCGAAAGGGGGACAGAACAGTACCTACTCTTCGGTTGTAGCATCTTGATTTTGGATTCATACAGCCATGACTAACTAATTACTTGGAGGAGCGGCAGTACCAAGAGTGCGGTTTTTAAAAGCAACATGTCCAATTAAATCGACCGCCTGATGAGTACATCAAACTCAAATATATTTCAAATGCGCCGCTCGCTTCTCAATCACCTTTCCTAGCAGTCGCGGTCAAAGTATTTCCAGCCAGCAGAGTCGGGCCTACCACGACAAATGGCAAGATTCTCCCTGTAAAGATAGCATCCAGCATTGTCATTCAAAGCAACGACATACGACTTGCACTCGGACGACGACTTGCATTCCGCCGCACACTGCGCAGGAGTGCTGGCGCCTGCAACATAGCGAATCTGTTCCGCCTGACCAGTGCACGGGCTTGCACCGCGCCTCAAGTCACACATTCTCGTGTGTGATCCCGGCGGGTAGCAATCGCGGTCAGAATATGTCCAGGTGCTGTAGCCAGGCGCTCCAGCACACGTCGCGACATCTCCACGCAAAAGGTAGCATCCACCGTCGTATTGCGTCGCCGCAACGGACGACTTGCAATCCGGCTCGGACCTGCAGAGGTTGGCACACTTTTCGGGAGTAAAGTAGCCGGCTTGCCACCGAATCATGTGCGTACTGACGCAGTTGGTGTTTCCCCTGAGCAAGCCACAGGTGGTGGCTTTACACTCGTTGGAATTCGGGATACAACTGCCATGGCAATCCTTCTGGCCCTCTGGACAGCAGAGTGCACCGGACTTTATGCACTTGCCGTTGCACACCTTGTTGCCGCTCTCGCACTGTCCGTTGCATGCGAGGTCGTCGTTGATGCATTTGTTGTCGCACGCCCTCTTGCCCTGCCCACACTGGCCCTCACACGGAGCATCATTGCTGATGCACTTCCCATTGCATGCCTTGAGACCATTCTCACACTGGCCGTTGCAAGGCAAGTCTGCGTTGATGCATCTATCGTTGCACCGTCTCTTGCCCCAAACGCATTGGCCGTTGCAAGGGAAATCAGTGCCAAGGCACTTGCCGTTGCACTTTTCGTGGCCGTCTTGGCAGCGCCCATCACAAGGTTCATCGTCGTTGATGCACTGATGCTTGCACAACTTCTGGCCGTTGCGGCAAGCACAGCTAGCTTCACTGCGGATGCATCTTCCGTCACTGCATCTTTTATAGTTTGGGTTGCCTGGATAGGTAAAACGAGCTGGCCCACCAAGCGGGCTGGCCCGATCACCCTTCTTGAACAAGTATGCTTCGTACTCTCCCGCCGGTGTGCACAGATCAAAGTCGTTGTCTGCAGTCACCGATCCGCTCGCATCAGGAGCAACTGCCCAACCTATGTAGGTTCGGTCTCCTTCTCTGCCAGGACCGGTGCCTTGGGGGAAGAAGCCAATCCAATTGTCGCTGTTGACGACAGAGGTCGTGTAATAGAAATCGGGAGGAGATGAGGAAGCTTCATAGGACAAGAACGCCAAAGGTCGCCTAGAGAACAAAACAAATTGAGACCAGCCAAAGGCAGTCTGTAGCAGGAATCCCGCTACTAGCAGAGCTGCTGCCATGATTGATCGCATGTCAAACTCTCTAACAGAAGCTGTAATTGCTAGATATGACGAGGTTTTGCGTTCAAAGATGGTATCGCAGCCTGTTCATCTCGGCGATGGAACACCTATATATACTACATGGCCGCACATGAGGTACGGTAATAACTACGACTTGAATGCGTACGGATAGATGGCCATGACTTCAATGGCTGAATTTACCTGTCTGAGACATACATCTATTTTACGTCTCTGCCGCTCCACCAGCATGCATGTCTTGACTATGCCATCAGGCGAGTATTAGGCTCCCACGCTCGCTGGCTCCTTGCTGCGACTAGTATGCTGCTGAAGAATTAGGGCTTGGAGATGTTAGGTAGCTGAGTCAGAGTCGGCACCCGAAGTCGAGTGAGGGTGCTGTGGTTCAATAACATGTAGAGGATCAGCGCTGTTATTGCACAGGGCGCCACAACCAGCCAGCCACGACCCGAACAGCTTCAGCCAGGTTGGCAGGTTGCTTCAGACATTGTCTTGGATAATGGAAGATGATGCCGAGGCTGGCATCAGCGGGTCAGTGCGGGTGTTCGCCTCTGAGATGTTTGGCCTTGACAAGTCTCGTAGGCTCGACCAGCTCCCTTGTACGGATACAGGAGCCGGTTCCCGCGGCACTGATCAAGAATTGGTCCAGGTTTAATAGCCCTTGGGCGGCTGACACGGTCGCGGGAATAACGCTGGGACAAAGTAATGCCCATGTTGTCGCATTTTATGTTCAAGGACATGCCGAAAGCGTGGCTGGCTGAACAAACTAAAAGAGAAAAGAACTACCGTTACACTATGGTGTGCAGTGGCAGTCTTTCTAGAAGATGGCGTATAAGCTGCAGATGGTAACGGCTTTCGCCCCGGATTATCACCTCCCGATGTGTAGGTGATTGGCGGAGGCTACGAATACGGTTGATTCACGCACAAGACAAGGCATGCATGGGTGAGCTGCGCTACCGACGGCTGCTAAAGCTGAACACAGAGAGAATGTCACGAGGAGCAGCTTGTTGTCATAAAGAAGAGAGTTGATTTGAAAAAAAACCATGTCAGCTGCGTACTAAGGGATAGGCAGGAGACACCCTTGCAGGGTATGAAAGGGCATATATAATGACGCCGAATTGAGGTTTACATTGTGGCAAGACTGGTGACGAATGACCTTGGCTAGCTAGCTATACAGTTGCCCTATCTAGTTTACGACAATGCAACAATCGATTTGCACTGTAAATTCACCGCGAATAGTTAGGCATGAATGTACCGCCAAGAGCGAAATAAAGATGGCAAGTCAAGGTATTAAATTCCTCAGCACCTCGTGTCAAGGCATGCAAATCCTAAAGATCAGCATCCTTGGGCTGCATTACCATTGAGGAAATCTTGATCTGACCAAATTTCAACGATTTGGCACTCTACTTTCGTGTCAAGCTCTTGGGATAATAAAGGTGCAGCACCTTGTCGCAATTTGGACATGTGCTTGAACCGCGTTTCACTCTAATGGGCACCTCCCTCCAGCAACGGTGAAGCCTCGCTCTGTGTATTGCCTTCCGACCAAGGCGCAGCCTTTTTTGCCTTCATAAAAGGCAACCGTCCGTTCCTCTCATGATATCGCACTGTGGCGAGACCAGCCATGACACAAACCCAGTACGCATTGTATGCAATGACTGAGCCGTAGGTGGCCGAGTTGGTCCATCCCACGACGGCATTGAGGACCGCCCAGATGCCACCGCCATCCACCTCGGGACTGCAGCACTACAAGATTGAGTCAGTCCAAGATTTGAAAGTAGCAGGTGAAGTAGAGATAGTACTCACATTTACATGCCACACGCTGCGGTCAATATCATAAGATCCGGGCCCATCACCCAGCTCAGCAGCGTCGCCACCAACAACGATGTTCCAGTCCTGGGTTTCAAAGTACCAAACAGCACGAGAGAACAGTCCCGCCGCGACTAGGTAAAGGAAACATGTCGATATGACCAGGAACAGTCTCAGCTGCATAAAGGCACCGCACGTGAAGATGGCGTAACCAACGGCGACACCAAACGCCAGGCCAGCAAGCGCAGAAAATGGAATGGCCGCGGGCGGTGCCGAGAACGAAACACCCGCCACAAAGACAATGGCCTCGATGCCCTCGCGCAGAATCGTGATGAATGGTAGAAAGAACAGCGCGTACTTTTCCGCCAGACGCTTGAGCCAGCCCTGGCGGGTGTCGGCTTTGACCGGTGCCTGCAGCGCCTTGGCGAGCTTGTTGCGCCACTTGTCCTGCATTTGGCCCACGCGGAGCAGTGCGACGCCCATGACGGAGATGACGATGGCGGCAAAGAGCGAAAAGGCGCCCTCGTAGTAGTACTCATGGGCGGCCCATGCGTCGCGGCCGTAGAGGTAGAAGATGCTGATGATGGTGCCGGCGATGAACATGCATATCAGGAAGCCGACAGCGGTGCCCAGCCAGACCTGGAAAAGGCGAGCGATGATTAGATTCCATGGATGACGAGGGGATGATGGAGCAATGTTAATTCGTACCTGTCTGCAGAGAGATTTGTAGATCTTGGCATCTTGACCCGGTCTACCCAGGGTTTGCTTCAAGAATGCCAGCAACACCGAGACAATGATGGCCGTCTCTAGTGTCTCGCGAAAGATGACCAGAAACACCGGGGCCGAGATGAAATTCCACGCCATAACTTATCTAGCGACCGGGTGAAAAAGACAGGAAAAGAGAGACGATTTGATAACCTCGCTCGCTCACCACCAGACACGGAACCAGCGAGATGAGAATAAGACGGTAGCAGATGAAAGTTGAATTGAGGACTGAGGAATACAACTGTGACAATCCACCGGCGACTACGGAAAAAAGACGGTATTCTTTGACATTGTCATCGGAGGTCCGCCTCGCTTGCCGAAAGTTTCCACGCGTGATTTTCCACTAAAAAGACCCCCATAAACAGTCCTTGACCAGTAAAATAGGCCATCAGGAGCCACGATAGCAGGGCCCAATTTGAACCATCGATTCTAATAAATCTCCATGGAGACCGGTCAATTCGTGGCGTTGAAAATGGCGCGGAGCCGAGCCTGCTGCCGGTGGCTTCGCTTTGTTTTATTTTCCTTTGGTGGCCGGGATCACGACTCTCCTCTTTTGCCTCTCCTTGCCTGTCAATCGGTGCGGCTCGTTTGTTGATATTGTTGCTCAAAGTTCCTGAGGCTGCGACCGCCATGACTTTGCTTCAGCGGCTCTCTTTCGGGCTGCTGGTGCACAGCCAGCTTTGGTGTCTGCTGGCCCAGGCTGCCGTCGTCTTGTATGATTTCAATATCGGCTGGGTCACGGTCAATCCGGATGGCGCATTTGACCGTACTGCCATTGGCATCAACGGCCAGTGGCCCATCCCTCGCATCGATGCAAATGTCGGCGACACGGTCGTGATCAATGTCCACAATCAGCTTGGGAACCAGTCAACCTCGTTACATTTCCATGGTCTTCTCATGAATGGCACCGTTCACATGGATGGCCCCTCTCAGGTCACTCAATGCCCTATTCCACCGGGGGGGTCATTTACCTACAACTTCACTGTAAGTCATCTTGCCGCTCTATTGCTCCTATTGATTCGGCCATCGAACTGAATCACGAATTCGTATAGATTGATCAACCGGGCACCTACTGGTACCACTCCCACACTCATAGTCAGTACCCCGACGGTCTTCGTGGTCCACTCATCATTCACGATCCCGAGTCGCCTTACGGCGGTGAGTACGACGATGAGATTGTCATGACCCTCTCAGACTGGTACCATGACCAAATGGCCCATCTCATTCCCCAGTTCATGAGCAAAGGCAACCCCACTGGTGCTGAGCCTGTCCCCCAGGCCGCCCTCATGAATGACGTGCAAAATCTCCAGGTCTTTGTCAAGCCAAAGACGACCTACCTGCTCCGTCTGATCAACATTGGTGCTTTTGCTGGCCAGTATTTCTGGATTGAAGGCCACTCCATGACGGTTGTCGAGGTGGACGGTATCTATACCAAGCCCTACGAAACACACATGGTATACCTTTCTGCCGCTCAACGATACAGTGTCTTGGTAACTACCAGGGACGACGCCGGCAGCAATTTTGCCATTGTCGGAAGCATGGATACTGTAGGTTAGAACTCGCAATGTTGAGAGGGGCACGGCTGACCACGAGTAGTCTCTTTTCGATGTTCTCCCTGCTGAGTTGGACTGGAACGTAACGAGTTGGCTCGTCTATGATGGATCGAAGGAACTTCCTAAGCCAGTCCCAGTATCCGAATTTGAGCCAATCGACGACATGAAATTGTTCCCCTATGACGGTATGCACCTTCTCCCAGACCCTCAGCGAACCGTCAAGTTGGAGGTGAAGATGGACAACCTCGGAGACGGCGCCAACTACGCCTTCTTCAACAACAACACGTATCGCGAGCCCAAGGTCCCCAGTCTCTACACTGCCCTGACAGCTGGCGAACTTGCGACGAATCCCAAGGTCTACGGGGACCACACCAACTCATTTGTCCTAGAAAAGGATCAAGTCGTGCAAATCGTCATTAACAACTTCGACGATGGCCGACATCCCTTTCATCTTCATGGCCACCAGTTCCAGGTCATTCACCGCAGCGACGAGGACGGAGGTGAGTTTATCGAGTCAGCCCAGATGCAACCCGCATTTCCATCAACACCCATGCGCCGCGATACTGTTGTTGTCGAGGGCAATGGCAATGCCGTACTCCGCTTCAAGGCAGATAACCCAGGCGTCTGGCTGTTCCATTGCCACATTGAATGGCACATTGTTTCAGGCTTGCTGGCTACGTTTGTTGAGGCTCCGCTAGAGCTTCAAAAGACCATCAAGCTGCCTGCGAGTCACTTGGATAATTGCAAGGCTGCGGGGCTGCCATCTGACGGCAATGCGGCAGGTAACAGAGACGATTTTTTGGATCTCACTGGGCAAAACGCGCCTCCAGGCCCTCTTCCCGACGGGTAAGTCTTCTTTCCTATGTCTCGAGAATGCGGCCCGTCTTGAAACAAATTGAGCTGTTACTTGTCTAGATTCACGGCGAAGGGCATTGTAGCATTTGTGATTAGCTGTATAGTAGGAGTTACAGGTCTCCTGTTTGTTGCTTGGTTTGGTCTCAGCCCGAGGGAGGTGTCTGAAAGCGCCAGAGACGAACTGTTGGCAGATGGAGAGGATGATGGGGCTTCTGCTGTCGAGGGTGCGAGTGCCAGGGACTCGGAAGATGATGAAGAGCAGCGTAGATCAACGGATTATCTTCTAGGAGGCTCATCTGGAGGTGGAAGGGCTTGATTGCCGAGAAGAGAATATCGTGTTGCTTATATAAAACAAGGTCAAGCCAGCTTGAAATTTAGTTAGGCAACTATTTTTGGTGACTCTTTTATTAATAACCATCAGGAAGGGGAACCAAAACAGCAATACGAGCAGACGAGGACAGAAACGAAAACTCGAGCCTCATTTGAGGAGATGGCGCAAAAGAACATCTTTATACCCTCCAAGCACGGTAAAGACACCAAAAACAGAAGCGCTCTTGACAGCCCCGAGCAGTGCACCTGTGCCCAAAGCAATGAGGCCGAGACGGATGGCCAAGCAGGTCAGGACAGCCTCAATGGTGCCATTGCGGAACTCGAGGATCTCGCTGCGCTCATTGATGTGAGGAAAGGGGGCATCGGGCACAGGTACGTCGAGAAACTTGCAGAGCGGCTCCCAACCCTGCTCGAGACGAAAGTCGAGCAGGTTATCGGCCGGGACGATGGCGCGCATCTTGGCGTAGTGCGCGGCGTGCAGGTCGCGGAGGCGCTTCCTGGCCTGGACGACTGTACGGGCACCGATCCAGCCGGTGTAGACGTCGCTGATGCCGACGACGAACGGCATGCCGACCCAGGCGGCGAGCCGGAAGCAGACGAGGTCCCAGATGCCGTAGAGCCACGCATCGGTGAAGACGGCGGCGTAGCTCTGCGCCCAGGCATCAACGGGACGCTCAACGAGTACGGCCTTGGCCTCGGGGTATGCGCGGTAGATGTCGGGCGCAAAGTAGGCGGCAACGTCGGTGACGGCGCGGTACGGCCCGATGAGGCGGTCCCAGTCGCCGCGCGACCACGGCAGCAGCGGGTCGTACGGCGACAGGTAAAAGGCCCGGAAGAGGCGGTGCTCGCGCAGGTAGGGGAAGTGGCACCACGCCGCCCGGCCCCAGGCGTACAGCTGCGGCCAGTCGTTGAGCTGCATGACGTGGTGCACGGGCGTGATGCCCAGTATCTCGAGGGCTTTGCTCAGCGAGGCCGTGCCGCTCCGGGGGAGCCCGGCGCAGAGGATGCCGTGACCCGAGGCAAAGTTTTTGGGCGGGCCCGGTGGAACGGTAGTCTTGTCCATTTTGAAGTGTACAAGGAGGAGAAGGAGGCGAGGAGTAGAAGAGATGTAGGAATCAGATTGGCCTTGAGCGTTGTGTCGATGTCAAGTATACGTCGTAGACGAAGCTATGTCTAAGACGAGGATGCACGTAGATCAGACCTGCAGTGCTGTCTTGCTGAATACAACGAAATCATAACTGCCAGTGAAACGAGAGCCATGGTATATATTTATATTGTACCCCCCAAGTTCTTCACTTTCAAAGCTCAGGCGCTGTAGTCCGATCTTGTCGCTGCAACACTCCCCGATTTACCCTTTTAGGAAGCCATTCTGACGGGCCTGCTTACATCTCTTGACGCTAACCTTTTGACATCAACCCCGGTCCGCTCAGATCACGGGCTGTCGCTGACACGTCGGGCGGTCGCGAGAACCACCCGATGGCCCTGACACATGGTTACATGGCTGACGAACTGCCGTACGAACCCCAACGTATCTTCTCTCCCACGCATGAATCCACAAGCCACGAGCCGTAAGCAGCGAGGGCCACCAGCTTGAAAGTAAGACGCCATCGTCGTCCCACGCGGGACAACAATGTCCCGAGACGCAGCGACGAGCGCCCTGATATCACACATGCTGGTGGTCGTAAAAGCATGGGTGCGGCTGCCAAGGGTGGGATATTGTACCATTCGAGGAGACTGCCGGTCATGTACCAAACCCAACAGCCGCCTAGCCACAAACTTTTGATCTCATGTTTTCTGCTTTTAATCTGTCCTGGCATCAGGAATAATTTTCTACGTTCATTCAGCTGTTGGGTTAAGCGTTCGATTAGTTGCGTCTTCTTTCCGATCGAGTCGTGCTTTTGTAAGTAGACGTTTGTGAGCTATGCAACGGATTATCACCACCGACATCTGTTTTGTTAAGCTTATTGACGGTGGTCGACGCAGAAAAGCACTATATGTGGCATTGAAGGGAATAAAATCGGCACTCATACCTATCATCCTTGGTCATCCAGCGCGCCGATATACGGATCAAGGTGCTGGGTGTCAGTTATACCCGTAAGCTGAGTAATGAACGGCTTTCTGATGGAGCTGCTATAGGAGATAGACCACGGTATAGATGTCACGATCGCTCAGCATTGATAGATGAAACTGCCAGGAAAAAATCAGCGATTCAGAATATCGCGAGTTCTAGAGTTTCAGTATTTTTATTTTCGTGATTCTTAGGGCGGCGGTTTGCCATGGGCGAAATGATGGTGAGGCTCGACAGGGAGAGATTGTAAGCGTACAAGGCAGATGTTGCTTGTGACGGGTGACACTAGAAACGGCATACAGAGCGAAAAAAAAAAATCTGAAAGGTAAATAAAACCAAATCCTGAAATATAGCAGAGACTGGCTTCTAGTCTTTCCTAAAGTAAAACCATCGCTTCTTGGCCCCTTGCAGCTGAACCCGTTGGAACCTCTCTTGCTGTAAGCCGATCCGCCTCCGAACAGCGAACCGTGCTCCAGTAAGCGCAAGCCCCAGCGTGATGCCACGGCAGACTTGAGCTCGGGAGATCATTGGCGAGTGAGGGCTTTCTCTCATTGGACCCTGGCCCTATTTCGACTGAAATTTTAAGCAAGAAGCTGCAGGAACTGGCCTTTGAAAACTGGCCTTTCCTGCATGCTCACCATGTCAGTCTCCCCTGCCCTCCGCGTGCTGCTCAACCCCATCCGATGCATCTTGGGGAAACCTGAACGTGCAGCTGATGGCGAGAGTTGCAGCTCGAGCTGCCGATTCGGCTTCCCTGTCGGCGCGCTGACGTTGAGCGACATTCCGGGGAAGGGGGG
>JAPFUP010000269.1:0-101594 GCA_030780425.1 Beauveria varroae | reverse complement strand
GACAAGTGGGTGGCCGACGTTAGGCGGTGAGTTGCTGTGCGTCGATCAGTCGCGTCGCGCGCGTTAATTCAACGCGTCACTTCAACGCGTCTTATTAGAATAACTTCACATCATGATTACTGCTGATCGGCTAAGCGAGATAAACAGAATGGAATTTGACAGAGCTAAGCAACTATTGTGTCCTTTCAAGTTTACAGACAGCTGTCTAGTTTAATCGGTAGACGCCGACCCTTTTGGTGGTAGAGTTGCAAGAATAGCGCAGCTCGAGTACATAATGTCAGGGGATGGCTCATTGCCGTACTAACGTAATCTGTGAGCGCAAATTCAAGTTCTATCTGCATGTTCATTCGGTACTTACCGCCGCGTAGAAGATCTGAGGTTCGCGTTGAACGGGTTTTGTGAGCCAATAGGTGGGCAATTTATTGAGGTAGGAACCCCACGATGTGTACAGTTTGTTGTACTCCTCAAAGCTCTCCACTTGATAAGATCTGTCCAACTTGAGGCCAAATTTCTTTCCGACAATCCACTCTGAGGGTATCTCTTTAATAGGTTCCTCGCACTCCTCAAAATCGACACGATCGTCTATTTGTACGACTGGTGCAATCTTGACATCGATGCCGAGAGCTTTGAAGGTTTCCCACAGGGCTGCGTCGACGCCCTTTAGTGTTTCAGGGAGAGGCACTTCTGTAGCGTTGTTGTAAGCGTAGACATGGGAGCACCAAAAGCCCAGCATACCGCCTGCAGAGGATCAAGTCAGCGCAAATCGACCATCATATTTTGATACCTGTTCAAGCGCACCTTGTCCAGAAAACGGATCCAGTGAGATCATCTTCTTAACAGCGCCGTACAACGGTAGGTGCGTCGGGTCCAGTGTCAAGTACTGTCCCGTCAAGCGCCCAGCCCCAGGGACCGCGAAGAGATTGTAAGTCAGGGTGACCCGGTTACCACCCGAAACCTCCATGACTTCGTGCTCGCAGTCGCTATAGAATGCCGCCCACTCGATATGCGCCGTCTTGCCATGATCGGCAAGCATGCTCCAGTCAAATGTCGTCTCTTCTCCTTTATGGCGAACCTTGAGCTGTCCGCCCTGGTGCTCGACGGGGAGACAAACCACAAGAGACCCAAACTGCATTGGAGACCGAGGCGTGTCGACGTGGGCCTTGAACATGCCGGATGGACCCGAGTAGACCTATACATGAAGATTAAAAGGGTTAAAGTCGTTCATCAGACCAAGTGCCACCCTGACACATACATTGAGTTTGTAAAGCCTCGCCTCCACGGCCCGATGTATGGCCGATTCCAAGTAGCTTGGGAGGAGTATTTGTGCGATCGTGTCCACAATCCCGAGGGAGTAAGGGTCAAAGGTGGTGCAAAACTCGTCTGGGTCCATCTTCAGAGCCTTGCGATAGGTCTCGTCGTATACATCCTGGCCACCCAAGCCAAAGGTCGCAGGCTGGCAGTGCCGGACCAGGGCACTGAGGGCATTGCGATCAGCTTGTTTGAAGACTGGAAGGGTCAATTTGCGACATGGAGACTCGTCATCTTCCCAGAGTCCGCTGACGTCCCATCGAATCGTGATTGGATCAGATTGCCGCGCCTGCTTCATGGCTGGTGCTGCCTCGCCAGCGCTCGAGATCATGTTTGCGGCGATGGGAACTCGGCCACCGCAAACATACGAATGCTTTTGCTCGGCCAAAACATTCTTGAGTTCCTTTAGAGCTGAATGGACTCTGCTTCGGCCCTGGGTGCATACATTTTGATTTGGTTTTCTGGATTAGACGTGGGCTGTTCTGTGCTCAAGTGAATTGGCCGAGATATAGGAGAAGAGAAGGGGAAAACCTGCCCTTTTTATCACTTGACAGAGATTTTGGATCGACAAGTTTGTTCGTCTGCACGCTTACAATGAGTTGTGTCGAGGCTGTTTGGGGTGCCACCATGCCAGGCAACAACGACAAGGTAGTGCCGCAAAGTACCAAGGTAGCCCCGAGGGAAGAAACATGCGTGCAAATTAATCACGACTGCCTCATGATTCCTATCATTGTACAGCCTCATCCTCAGTTGTGTAGTGAATTTGTCAACCAGTCCTCACGACAGAGTACCCCGTTTCATCCTTGCGCCCGATGACACGGCGCACACTTGTGTGCTTTTGACCTGCGTCTTTCCGTCTAGTCTTTGAGAGCAGAGTATATCCGCCATCAATTACCACGTTCGCGCCTAAAGCCTGGATTAATGTCACTCAGATTGGGAGTCCAAGTACAATATTTACCAGCTCTTTTACCGCTTACATCACTAGCCGAGTACACGGAGGATGCCTTCAGCTCTAAAGGCTTGCACAGTTCACCACCAGAAATCATGCTGAACCATTCATCTTTCAATTCTCCGGGGTGCGCTTCGACCATTTACGTCGCAATGAGGCCTTGTTGGCGATGTGTCTCGGATCATCCCCTCGCGCCCCCCACAGCCAAGCTTTGTGCCACATTGTAGCCCCTTGCTTCTGTGTAGCCTTGACCAAGATGGCGCTCACGCTGCCCGTGAAGATGCTGCTGCCTAGGTATTGAAGCCTTTCATCGCATTGGTAGCGGCCTGAACAGTCCGACAGGCACCATTGATCTTCCGGGTAGTCTCCGACTAGGATGCGCTCAGCAACCACGGTGTACGGACCTCGTAGTTCTGCGGCTGTCTGTACAAGACAACTCGAGATGGTCGCAAATTCGGCAAAATACTGACACTTTTGACGCGGTTAAGCAAGTGATGGCAGCTTTGTGCCGGCTTCGAGGAGACCGGCAGCGACTTACAGCCCAATACGCCACGATGCGCCAATCACAAGGCAGTCTTTCCTATCGAGGGAAAAGTAGAAGAGCACCAAGACAGTGAAATCAAAACTAGCAATATTATCATAATGGTAAGTTAGAAATATCTTGTCAGAAACAGGCTTGCTTCTGCATAAACATGCTAGACAAGGTGCGACGAAAGTGGTCGTGGTGTCTAGAAGGGAAAGAAGTTGGTCAAGAGAGGAAGTTCGAGATTGGATAGACCGTCATTGTGAGGATATTGCTCACTTGAACTTCGAGTTTATAAAGCCGTAATTTCAGTTACTTCAGAAGACAGTCTCCAATGCTGCATGCGGCCTTCAAGGAGTATTAAAGTGTTTCCCTGCCATGTGGAGAGTCCGCGGGTTAGGGTGACTGCACCCGAAGCATCGCCAACGAGTGAGACCTAGGGACTAACCGATAACTTCCTTTTCAATTCTGATGTTGCAATATGGATGTAATCAATATTCACGTCTATTGAGTATATTGAGCCTATTGAGCATATTGCAGACGATTTGGTACGATTGCTTTCATGGTCGGGCGCTTGCAGGTCCACCATGTGATGTCGTGTTTTTTTTGGCTGCTTCACTGTGATTTGGAGATAAGCGGCTCTGTTAAAGTCCTCCTACATCTCTCCGTCTCCTCGTAAAGTCGCATTCGATCTCAGCCTCCGAATACAAACACCAGGGATGGCCACGCAGTACTACATCGAGGCCATTCTCGTTTCAAGAACCACTTTTGCGACTCAAAAGTACGACGTTTCATGCATCATGGATTTCACATATCACGCACATACTTCAGATACATGAATAAGATAACCGATATAATCATTCAATTTTCTTGTCCATACCACAACGCCGCCACGCAAATGCGGGTTCCGGCCACCCCATTGCTTTTGTGCTGTGCCAACCAAAATCATGCTGTACTCTCAAAGTGTCCGCAAGCCGTGTACTCTTTGCGGAAAGAGTTGAAAAAATGATGCCCATGATAGTCAAGAGCCCAAGAAACACCTGAGAGGTAATAATAAAATATAATAATACCACGCTCGAAAGCAGAATGCAAGGCAAATCATATGCATAACCATGCGAAGCGGTAGTGCGAACCGTCGGCCGTCATTAAAACATCATTATCGACAATAGGAAATAAACAGCTCCAAACTCCATACTCGTGTCAATCTCAAACAGACGGGCCCGTATTGCACGGTCCACGTAGAAAGAAGCCCTTCTAGATAGGCTGCGTGAGGCAAGCCAATCGATGAATCATCCCCGGATCGCAGTCGCAGACACAAATCGGTCTGGCGTCTGCTGCGTGTGAAAAGCCATGTCGGCCGTCGATGTGCCCGTGAAAGGCGTAAAGCTGGGAGAGGCGGAGCGCATCACAGGCGGGGCTGTGGCGTATTCGACCGTATTCACCCTCGCGACGCTCTTCTTAGCAGGGGAAGTAGGCGGCGATACCTCGTACTTTTCGAGTATCTTGGCGTCGGTCGTGTCTACCTTGGGCCGCAGCGGCGTCTCCTGCGGGGACGTCTTGGCGCCAAAGAAGCAATATTTATTGACAAGCTCCTCGTAGGAGGAGTTGGCAATGGCGGTGCTAGGGGCCGCAACCACAGATTGTGGCGCGCCAGGGACGGTGGGATCCGCGCCCTTGGTGTTGCCCTTCATATATAGAGTGTCGGCCTCCTTGGGGGACGCGTCCTTGCGAGACTTGACGGCATCCAGAGAAGCACCAAAGTCATAGCGATTGGCAAAAGCAGCCCCGCTGGGTGTAGCAAGCGATTTGATAATATTGTCGCTAGCCAGATTGTTGAAAGACTTTGACTTGAGGCGGAGACCGGTGCCGCACTCACCGAGATACTCGTGCAGGGGCTGGTCGAATTGGAAGCCCGTGTGGTCAGCAAAGTCGTCGAGCGACGCAGGCATCGAGATTGGCCTCGGGCCAGTTGAATGACTCTGTCGACGGCTGCTGCGTGGCAGATTGCCAGTGGTCTTATTAGCGCCCTGAAACTGGCCTTTGCCGCGCTGAGGCAAGTGTTTCTGGTGAAAATCGACCCGAAAATTGGAGCCGTTATTATTATCCCAGTACTCTTGGCCATTAACCGAGTAGCGAATGCAAAAGAAGAGTGTCTTGCTCTCTAGGTTGGCCGTATCTGCCAGCTGAATAGACACGGTAAAACGGTCGTGGCCAGCGGTGCCTTTGCGCGCGTCAATGGAGCTGGTATATTCCCCAGTGACTTCGGAAGTTGTCTTCCACCCATCCAGAGTGAAGCGGCAGGTGACGAGCTTCTCAAAAGCCAGGTTGGCGACATCGATGGACGCCTGCAAGGCCTTCTGATCCTTGGACAGCCAAACCCTTTCCAAACGAGCCGGCAAGGATCGGCGAATTAGGTTGTTGTCATGAGGAAAGTTGGTGGTGGCAAGCTCCCACTCAAAGGGGGGTGTTCGTGTCTGGGGGCCGCTTAGGAAAGGATACTCAGTGTCGCTTTCATAGGCCTCGACCGGAGACGAGCCAGCACTAACAGCTAGAGGCCGATCAACCTGGAGGAAGTGGCGGACGTGCTCGAGGTGCGAGTCAAAGTGGACAGCCTTGGAGAAGACGGGTGTGCCTGGCATGCTCAGGGGACGCCGGCGAGAGGAACCGCGTAAAGCAGGTCGAACAAGCTCGCCAGATTTCTTCCTGACCATTTGCGGCTTATAGCGGAGATCCTCTTCAGACTCTGAGGAAATGGTGGCCGAGTTGTCGGCGGATGTAGAAAAGCCAGTATGTGGCTCCGTGGCGGAGCGGCTGTGGCTAACCTTGGGGCCGGAACTGGAATAAGACGGCAGATCCGAGGTGCTGAAGCCCATGCGCATGGGCGATAGGGCGAGGATAGCATTGGCTGCGTCGGCGAGGTTCTCATCCGAAGACAACGGCGTGCCTTGTGATATTTGACTCACAGCCTCTCGAAGGTGTTTCAAATTATCCTCGGACGCAGCCTTGAACTCATCATCACTGCCAGAGGCAGACTCGGGAGGGGAAATGACGGCACCGGCGGGGATAAGGCGAGCATCTGTGACGGGAGGAGGGGACTGTCGCAAGCTGGCAGTTGGGGGAGGCTGGACGGCTCTTGGTTGATCGGTGTTAATGGTTGTGATGGAGGGTGAGCGACGGTGCTTGTTTAGGTACGAGGCCGAGTGCGGTAGTGAGGGACGAGGGCCATTTTGAAAGGAAGAGCGTCGGCTGACGTCTGGAGAGGTAGAGATTGAGGAAGCGGGTGACCGAGAGGGCGGCGTATAAGGCATTGCCAGAGGCGGGCAGAGCCCTCTCGCGAAACAATTCGACTCTGTTGAATTGGACGGGGTGGGTGAAGTTAGGGCGTTGTTCGACTAGCAGTGCCTATATGAGAAGCACTGTAGGATGAAGCGAATAATTGGAAAGAAGAATTTGGCGATTAATACATGGGTGAGATGTCCAAACGGCTCTAGGGACTGGGGGTGTGTTAGCGTATCGAACTGGGGATGTCGTAGGTTGCAGCAGAAACGCGAGATTTGCAATGAGGGGGAAAAGATGATGAAAAAGGTAATGCTAGGGCGAGATGCAAGTGTTGATCGAGTTGTAGATGGTTGGTGCTGGCGGTTGAACCTACGTCGGAGAGATCGGATGCGCCGCAGTGCAAGTGCCGTACAGCAAACAGGGCTTGGGCAATATTCCAGCAACCAAACCAGGCAATTTGCGGTGAAAGCACGCTCGAAGATGCGAAGGAGGGTATTACAGAGACGGCAAGACGGGGATGACGGTGAGGTGGTCGTGAAGGGTATAAAGAAGAGAGAGATGTTGGTCGAGTGATGCGCGACGCAGCAAACGGTACAGTGGACTGCAGAGCGAGGCGACGCCGGAAGCGACGAGCGGGTCGAGGCGGATTGAACGACAAGAAGAGCAAACGACTCCGAAACCAAATCGAATAACGAGAATATCGAATTGAAGATGATTCAATGAGAAGAATAAACAACCCCTCGACCTGGACGAGAGGGAAAAAAAATTCGGCCCGTGGGGGAGGAGTGACGAAGAGGACGAAAAGCAGGGAAAAAAGAGGTGGGGGAGGTGTGTTTTTGATGTTTTGGGCGTGGCGAGAGCGCTAGAAGGGCCTTGTAGGAGCCGCTGGGAAGGAGGACAAGGGGGCCCCGAGGACGCTAGTTGAGAGGGCGGGGAGGGGAGTGGCTCTGGGGAGTTTTTAGTAAATTTAGTAATGTTTTAGTGTTTGCAGACGATGTTGCTGTTTTTATTTTTCCCCTTTTAAACAGTCGTTGCATCTAATTTGGTGGTTGTCAAGTTCATGGAAGATTCCGTAGACGTTGTAGGTGCCACTGGAAGATGCTACCCGTTTGCACCGGTCAAAAGTATTTTGCCTCTCAAGCCACAACCGGCCATAGCAAAATAATCAGCAACAACAGAACCTGCATCAACTAATTCTGCAGTAATCATGATAAAACAGCCCACTCCATCGCACATCACATCACCCTGTGGAGGCAACAGCCAATTCAGAGGGGCTCTCTCTGCCTCTGCCTGCATATCACGGCCGATGGCGCGCAGCATATTGAGGCGCGTGCAGTCTATGCGGGCCAATTAGCGTGTCGTCTAGTGGGACAATGCTAGGATTGCATGCGAAAATCAAAGATGGGGGAGGGAGGAACAAAAAAAATTGCTACTGCTCTATTCTTTTATTAATCCTCTGCACAATAACGTTATCGTCACCCGGTTTGCCTCTCTTGTCGGTCTGCACTGCCGCCCGGCATCTAGCTTGATGTGATGTATTCACTTTGTGAACCACGACTTTCATCTCTCCTGTATGACTTCTCATCTCCCTCGCCACGCACAGTTATCATGTCCGCACAACTCCCGTGCCGCCGCTAGACAAACCCACTGCCAGCGCCCTCGCCACCGAGCCCACACACCATGGCAACATGGCAACATGGCCAGCGAATATTCACCACTTTTGTCCCAATGCAAGTTTGGACCCTGCTTGGTGGCAAAAAAAAAAAAGAAAAGGAAGTGAGATGGCATTCTTCCACGGGGAAACATGAATTGTTGAGGGAATTAGCGAGAATTCCCCATGCACAACGCCGCGCCGCCCCGCGCGCTCCAAGGAAATCCAAAACCCGGGCTACCGTTCGCTGCATTTCCGCCTCGTCCAATGAAGAACGAAAACTTGGCACACCATGGCCGGCTTCTACTAGTACCGACTGCTAACTTATTAGTGAGCATGCCAACTTGGCCCGTTGTCGACATCATCTACTGCTACGAATACCCTGGGACACGTCAGGACCCTGAAATCTTAATTGTTGCAGCAAAGGAACCAAGTGTGCTTTTCTCATATTGATGTGCCTTGGGATGGGCATTTCCGGATGGCCATGCACAATCTCCAGTCACACAAGCCTTCGTCATCGACCACAACGGTGTCTTTGAGTTTGCGCATCCCACTGCAACGGCGCACCTTGATTAACCCAGACAAGAACCCAGACAGGAGTCCCAAACTACGGCCGCAGTTTTTACCATCCAATGGGTCGAGTCTGCATGGAGAAAGGAGCAGTCAACTTTCTCACGCCCTGCTTGCCCCTTCAAATCTCGTTGCACTGCCGTCTTTGGCCAATTCTCGCCGTGGCGCCGGGCTGGTACCGCCGGCTCCGGCACCGGTGGAGAACCATCCATGAAATAGACTGCGACGCCCAGCGGTCTAGATTATTATCATCTCATCCGTCGGCGGTGCAGGTCAGTCCACTTTCAACATCGTGTGCTGTCTTGCCAACTATCAACGGCAGTTGTTTCCTTTCCAAGACAACTCTAGACAACTCTTCACGTCACTCGTCAGCCCAAATAGGCAACCTGGTGGCGGAATAGAAAGACTGCTGATGAGACATTTGCTGTTGACGGGCCATCATTCGAATCTCCGACCATTACGCTAACCTGAGTGCGGCTTGGCCTGCCCAGCGGTCCTGGTGCTGTTGCTGCAGCTGAAGCTAGACGGTAGTTAGAAGTTGCGGACCGCTGATAATACTAGCGAGCTTGCATTTTTTTAGCTTGTCTTGTCCCGGTAGCCTGGCTGTTGATCTGCTTATCAAGACGCCTCATTTTGCGGCGCGGAGCTATCAGTTTGGGACGAAGCCTGCCGGGCTGGCCCCTCTAGCTGAGACGCAGGGAGGTGGTAGACCTTACCCATCAAACCAGAAGCGTAATTCTGACAACCAACTGCAAATCGTCGTAGTATTTTCTCTTAGTCGCCAACTGTTGACCCCATCCAAAGTTTCCAGACGTGGCAGAGCGTAGGGAGACGCAGTGGTCTGGTTGACTGCAGCAAACGCACCCACCTCGATGCATTACCCCTTCTTCTCCAGTGATAACGAATATTCGTGGGGAAATCTGGCCGACGTGCCTCCATCTCCATGTTCAAAGCCAGATCTGCTCCAGGATTCACCCCATCCAGGTTCCAAGGGCAAAATGCTGTGAATCCATTCAGGCAGAGTTTTTCATCAATTCTCATCGCCAAACTCTCTCGAAATACTGATAAGGCTGCACAGGCCATGTTTGGTGGGGCACCAACCAAGGCACTTGCACTTGCCCTTGTCGCGCCAGCAAAAGAGCTGCGAGCCAGTGGGGCACCCCTATCAATCAAACCTCAGTATCCATGTATTATTACGGAGTTTATCAGCCACCAGCCAAAGCTAACTGTCAAAATTTTTCCTTTTCAATCTTTTTTTTTGCTTCTTTCCTCGCCAACCACAACGCATCCTCCACATCATCAACGACCTGCAAGTCTACTTCCAAGCCTACAACTGCAAGCGTCTTGCATCTCCACATTCCTCCAAATTGCTCCCTGCCAATCATGACAATATCACGACCAGCAGCCTCGCTACTACGCCCCAAGAAGGGATGAATATCCGGCCAGTTGCGCCGGTGCGCTGCCTGCCCCGCGCCAAGCAATATGCAGTCTCAACACCATAACCACAAACAACATAACTATTCAGTCTGTACAGATTACTTCGTACACCCATCATCACTCCTCGTAGCCGCCGTACCGGTATTTACACGGTGCACCCCATACCCTCGCACAATTACTCGCCCCTCGAGATACCGCTAGTGCCCACCGCTGTACGCAGGCACCCAAACCAAGACGCCACGACTCGTCCATCCCTCTCGTTGGCCAGTCTTCCCAGCAAGACGGGCGATTTTTGCCCACCGCATTCCTATCCGCTTCGCATAGTTACTCTACGACTGTGGCGGGCCACGGCACTACCGCTCTTCGTCCAGTATTGCCCGCGCTCACGGACCCGTCGGCTTCGGGCGGGGGTTTCATCACGACAACTTTGTCGAGCGTTGTGACCTTGAACGCTGGCATCTCTCACCAACCCCTGTCAGCTTTGCTGCTGATTCTCGGTCGTTCCTATTACATTAGCATCTCGCGACGTTTCTTGGCAACTCATCGGGGCGCAATGCGAACCGACAAGACAGCAAACCCATGCAACAGCCAGGACAAAACAGAGAGAAAAAAAGAAAAAGTCTTAACGAAACATAAGAGCCCCGTCCACGGCGGACATTGACGCGGCCAAAAAAACACATCGACGATGCCGCCATGTGGGTTTGCCGTCACCTCACAAGAAATGTGGACACGGCCAAAATTGGACCTGGCGTCGTGCTGCACGGTGCCGTCACCAATACAGGCATGCGCCGCCCAGAAATCCACCAAGCGTCCGCGACGGAGAATGGCGTCCGGACATGTCCATGACCAGCGGCGAGCGAGCGCCGAGCGCCTCTATCAGACCATGGACATGCTGTTGAGTGCTTGGCTTAACCTCTGGCCTCCAGGCGTTGGACTACCTACACTTGATAACCACTAGCATCACAGAGTAACATCTCAAATTCGCGCCGACCGCCCTTGACAAGCTCTAGCATTAAAGAGTCGCACCATCTCGCTCGGCAGCCACATTTGACAACTTCTAGCATAAAAAGACATAACATCTCAACTCCGCAACCACGCTGCGACAAATCTCCCGAGTGGCAATCTCTTACCGCCTGTGTCATGTAACCCCTCTCTCATCCATTTCACCACACATTTCCCCCCCGGTCGCTCTGGTTGGCTCCTCGATTCGATCGCTCGCACCACAGTGGCACAGCCTGCACCTGAATGCTCGCCTGTCCCGCGCTAGCAGGGCAAGTATTTTTGCTCCTCTCCACCGTCGTGCATGCTGCTAACAACCTGGCAATGGCTGCTCGTTAACTTGTAATTAGTTTTGCGGCCGCTCCATGCCAACACAAGCATGTCGATCGCGCAAGCTCTTCATCTTGCGTTGCTGTGTACCGTTGCACAGACATTCTAGCATCACGAAAGACGCCAGCCACTGCAGATTCTGTAACATGGGCAAACACCTTTTTGACTGGCGGTTCGCCTTCGTATGTCACAACTGTTGAATTTGGACGCATTCGCATATATCCGACAACGTCTTTGATAAGCCACCAGAGCTCTAGTCGTCCATCTCTTCGCTGGGAGCATGCGCCGTTAAGCCTCGTCTTTAAAAGCACCAAAGTATACACCATCAACACCACCTGCAGGCTGAAGTCTTTCAAAAAAGCTACCCGCATGTAATCCTCTCAAGCTCGGTCCCAAAGGATCGTTCCCGTACCCACCGCACCGCGGGCCCCACCTCACGATATTCTTATCTGCTGCCAGCCGAATTCATATGTATTGAGGCTCAACGGCGCTCACCAGCCGTCTTTGTAAAGAAAGCCATGACGATAACGATTCTTGGCGGATGCCGGATACCGCAGTTACACTATCGCGTAGCCGCTGCACACGGCCCTCTACAGCACAATCGCATCTGTCGTGGTCGTGGATGTAAGCACGTCCGTACATCACTAATTATTATAATAAACCCATGGCTTCTTCGACGATACAGAACCATTATCTCGCGACTGGCGCGATGCGTCAAAGGCGCCGGTGCCACACAACTCGAGGCGTCGAAATCAGCAGCTCGCCGAAACTAGCAGCCCGCCCCCTCACCTCTGCATCCTGCTCTTGGCAGCAGTGATATGCCTCGCGTTATTTGCCCTTCGTCTGACGCATCCGAGTTACCGCAATAGTCCACACCGAGTGGCAGCCTGCGCTGCAAGGCAGCGAGGCATGCAAAAGAGTACGAGAAGCATGCACGCCTGCATTGGCTCGCTGCCATCCCCACTCGCCGTTTGGCGTCTCCATCGTGGCGTTTCTATCCAGTTTTTCCTCTTGGCTCTCAGAACGCCATTTGCAGCTTCTCGAAACTTGATTGACTAACTTTTGGGGAACTATCATCCGAGTTTTGGCACGCTTCGGGCCATTTGGGCCGTCTTGTCAAACTACCATCAATGGCCTCGACGCAGTTTGTTCTTTGTGTATTGACAGCCCTGCCTCGTTTGAATCTGTCCGGAATAAACATTTCTTATCGAAGCTGTGTAACCTATTCTGCGCCAGGGGTAGGGAAGCCTCAGGCTTGGAGCTGCAACCGCCTGCACACCTATAACAGCGGCGACCTTATCATATGCCACGCCGCACCGCAGACGCCGCAGGTGCCATTGAGACACTATTAAAGAGCAGCATGTGCGCAATTAAACCGCATCGCTATCTACGCTGCATGGATAGCTCGCTATCAAGAAGAAAACACAGCCGCGCAGAACAGGTGGCGCTTGTGTTCCATTCAACGTCGTTGCGTACAAAAAATGAGGCGTTAGAGGACGCCATGCCGTGGCAAGTGGCTATGAGGCCGCAAAGGTCGGCGAACGTGCCGGCTTTGCTTTTGCGACGTAGGCGGTCAACGTTCTTCAGCCTCGTTCTATTAGGGTGTAAAGGCAGAGTAACTAACTTATACAAAGGCATTGGTGTGGGTGGCAAGTTCTGTGGTTTGCACCAAACGGTCTAGACTCGTAGCCGTCTCGTTGATCGACGTTTGGTGGGTTGGCTAGAACGAATTTGCGTCTGTAACCGTCATCCAGGCAAAGCATTCTATTGCTTCACATCTATGCAGGGAAGGGTAGTGCGACGCTTTGCTCGGGCAAGGCGCAGAACAGGGTCCGACCTTGATCGTGGCAATTGGCGGGGAAAGGGTAAGGCAAGCTACAACTGACCCAGAAACCTGCTTATGGCTCTGTCCGAGGGCCCGCCAGTCCATCTTATCCAATGGGTGGTAAGATATCAATACCTCAGGGTCCTAAGGTTTTCGAGCGACAACAAGCTATCCTTCCTAGGTGCAGCTGTAGCGGCTTCTGGTGTGGCTTGTGTATGACTTGTATCGTGCCGGCCCGACAGCGTGCGGCAGGCGTGCTATCGTACTGTTCTATGCATCAAAAAGGCGTAGTAGATATAAAACGATTGCGTTATCGTGATGGACAAGGCATGATCCAGAAATGGAATACATTGGCAATATACGCATGTGCATCGATAGGCCGTGTGCAGGTAGGGTCATGCAGGGCCGGCAGGACGACGGCCCGATGTGGTGGCGACTTTGCGGGTGGCCAGCGCGGCATGGCCATGTACTTTTCACTGTGTCAATAAGTATAACGCAGATGGAATCGGCTAAAGGCAAGTTTTGCGAAAGGAAGAAAGGCTGCAGGAAAGCACAACGTGTATATCACAATTACCCTGGTGCTGACTATTTGCTCTCTTGGGGGAAACACAGCAATGGATAGAAAGGCCGGTGTCAGGGTAGTATGTTTTAGACAGACACAGGAAAAACAGGTTTAGTTGGGACCGGAGAGGATGTACACGAATGGATGGCGTCTTGCCACGAGGGACGTGAAATTACTGCAAAGACACCATGTCGTGTTTTCAATGCATCGTTACTCGCGTCCTACCCCATCCTATAAATACATCACGTGATTCAAGTAGAGCCGAGATGTCGTGGAAGAGTATGACGTCTTTGTACGACTATCTTTTGTTCAAGGACCCGGTGTAACCTGTCATGAGCTATGCGCTGGACGTGAGGTTTCGGTAAAAGAAGTTGTGAGACAGCAGGATGGCCAGATAGGCTTATGCGTGTTCCATCTGACTAGTAGCGTGGAAACACGCTGAGCTTTGAAGTTGTTCCGTAATGGCAGCAGTGAGCATGTAGCTGCTAAAAGAGTGCTCATAAAGGGGAGGGGGGGTCGTATCGTCTGGTGCATGTACATTGGGGGGCTGCACAAACAGTTCCAGGATCATGAACAAGTTCGACGAGTATGCCCTCGTGAAGATAGTGAAGAGACGCACACTTGTCAATGTGAGCTCCCGCGAATCATCTTGAACTCTCGGTGAAACAGTTCGAGATACCCTCACAGCTCCGGCTACATCGCAGACGGCTCTCATCATTTCTTCTTCGAGTAATGAAAGAGGTCGCTGTATTTTGGTGACTGCTATAAGTACATTACAGATGCATAAATCAAAAGGCCTGCCGGTCAGCAAATGAGCCAGCACGGCTTCAACGAGGCCGTATACAAAACTATCTGTGTAAACAGGTAATGATTACAGATAACTCGACTGCAATATAACACCTGTGCTCTTTTTCTCACACATGTTGCCTTGTACTTGCACAATTATTCGGTTGTACGTGATTCTGTTCTGTCCGTTGTTGGTTCTGTCACATCCTCGCGATGCTATTCACACGCTGCACCACCGCCATCACACACTGCAACGACACACTCCCCACAGCCCATTCAGTCCCAAGCTCTCCTTGTCCCTTTCATCTCTGAATCCATAACCCTCCTTTCCCCAAACTCGCATCCCTCAAAGCCCCCGCCTCGCTGCGTATCCCCGCGCGATGCACCGGCACCCTGTCCACCCTCGCCGCCACCGTCCCCGTCACGCCGTCCAGCCGCTCCCCCCACGTCCTGTCGCTTCCGCGCGCCATCCTCATCCCTTCCACCGTCAGACACGGCTGCCACCGGTCTCGCGCGAGCGTCGCCAGCGTCGTCAGCAAATCGTCTGCGTGCCGCTGCAGCGCGGCGTCCACGTTGTCGTCATCGTTGGCCGTCGTCCCGCTCGGCGGCCGAAGAAACCCCATGAGAAGAACCTGTAGCGAGGCACCGCGTAGATCTGCGTCCTCAAGGTCGTAGAGGATGTGCACGGCGACGCGGTTCTTGGCCACGACGCTCGGCGCTGCGTTCTCCGCGGGTGCGATGGTCGTGACCGCCTCGTACCATGCCAAGTCGTCCTCGTCCTCACCTTTCCGCCCAGACATGACGCGCACCCACGACGCAAACGAGCCCGTCAGACGCATCGTCAGCTCCCTGGGCACATCAACCAGGTTCGCCGTCGGGAAGCCGTACCGCGCCAGCGTGTACCCGGAGCCCTGAACCACGCGACCCGTGCATTTTATCGGAAACGGCGCCTCCGGGCCCTCTTCGCTGCCAATGACACCCACCGTCGGCTCCATCATGGCCGACGATACGGCGCGGTCGTACCGCGCCGCCGTGCTAGTCGCCCAGCTGGCCTTGACCGCGTCGTTGAAGCCCGACGTTTCGTAGCCGCGGTACGCTTTCTTGGCAACTTTCTTGGCCGCCACGCTCGTCACCTTGCCGGCCACTTTGCCGGCGCCCATCCTCGCGACGCCCGCGGCGGCTCCCGTCGCCGCGGCGACGTAGCCGCTGGCCACGGCGCTGGCTACCTTGGCGCCGACTTCGAGTGGCATGCTGCCGAGGCTCGCGCCGCGCATCACGCTCACGTCGGCCGACGTGCTAGCGAGCCGAAACACGGGACTGCTCCCCAGCACCTTTTTGCCATCCTGCGTCGGACACAGCACGATGCGAAAGTAGCCGTCCTGCGCTGCGGCCGGGATCCGCACAATGTGCGTCTCCCGCGGGAGGTGCCTCGTCGTCCTCCCCGTCGCCTTGTTGATGAACCGCCTCAAGTCGCGTTGGATGCCGCGCTCCTCGTTGACGGCCAAGTGCGCCGCCTCGGCGCGCGTCGTGGGCGTCACGTCCAGCCAGTCGCTCGTGGTGCCGACCATGGCCTTGAGCGACATGCCCAGGCCGCCGGAGAAGCCCTTTTGCTGAAGCCACAGCGTGCGCGTCGACGGCAGCGGCTCGTCGGCAAGGATCGTGACGGTGACGGTGGTGGCCGGTCCGCGGTACCACACCAGGGCGCTCGAGTGCCGGATGATGCTGCAGTGTCTGTTTGATTCCGCGGGGCTGCCGATGAGCCCGCCGGCGAGGTACTGTGCCTCATCGAGCGCTCTTTTCCACGACCACGCCGCCGCCGCCGCCGTCTCAGTGGAAGCATTTTCTGCGCTGTTGGACGTCTGCGGGCGGCGCAGGTCTCCGGAGCTCTTGGCCCGGCGGAGAGCATCATTGCCCGGCAGCAGCAGCGGCGACGGTGATGAGGATGATGATGGCGCGTGGTCAAACACGAAGCCAGGAGGCAGCGTGACGGCCTGCTTGTCCTTGGAGAGGGGACATGGAGGCGGTCTCTCTGGGTGCAACAAGTGCTGCTGCTGATGAGGGTTTTGTTGGTGAAAGTTGGGCGGTTCGTGTAGACCCGTGGCCGACTTGCTGGACCGCAGGCGAGGCGGCAGCGGCGGTGGCTCAGGGAGACACGAGTACGGCGGTGGCGGATCTGCAGGCGAGGCCGCGCTGGTAATTGGACGGCGAGGGATATTATACATGCCGTATGGTGAGTTTAGTTTGGAGGGTTCCGGCTTGATGGTGGTTGTGCGCTGCCGCCGCAAAGAAATGTTGGGCTCTGGAAAGGGGAGGTCTCATTTCTCTTACAGGAGGGTCCCCCTTCCCAGTGCCAAGACAAGCAAGGTGTTGAAGATGAACTACCCGGCATTGTTTGCGGCCAGCTCACGACTTGAGCATTCATCCTGTTGTAAAAGAAAATCTTTGAGGCTTCAAGTCTCGATCTGATAGTCGGATCTATGCGTAGCGGCATATTCAAGCTAGTTGGTGTTGCTAAACTTTATCTATGTGGCTGTCGTTCAAGGACCCGCCTCGCCAGATGAGAAAAACGTTTCACAAAGCGTCTTCCTATTTGTCAATTCAAATATTTATCTACTTGTAAACACAAAATCATCATCCGCTTCATCATCATCATATTCGCTCTCGCTCTCCTCCTCCTCTTCTTTGTCAATTTCATCGTCTGTAGTTCTGAGCTCCTCCTCCTCCTCCTCCTCCTCGTCGCTGTCGTAAAGCGATGAGTACGTTGAAATTCTTTTCAGGGACGGCGATAACCCATCTACTGCGTCGAAACAAAATTGCTGTACTGCCTCTACGAGGTAACTCATCACACTGAAAATAACAGGTCAGCCAAGAAATGATGTGGTGTTGCCGTGCACAATCTTGCACATACGCGTTACGTCGCTGCTTTGATTGGGGCTCTGCGATGAGCTGCGCAATGCTAAATGGCAGCGAGTACAACCTGAATCTGTCCAGCCAGTCATTTTCTATTCAAACGGTAGCTTCATATTAGCACAGAGACCTTGGCGCTTCTTTGTGTGTGCGTACGGCACTCGCCACAAAGACTCACCTGGCTTAGACACAATCGTCTCCCTGTAGTACTCTTGCCACTCAAACCTCAGGTCCTTGCTCCTCACAGCGCCCCAGTTTGCCAAGTCGTACTCGCTATGCCCGTAGAAGCACGCTCCGTCAAACACCACAGCCTCTGCCGTGGCCGCCGAGACACCCGTGTTGCTCTCCCACACGCCGCCGTGGATCAGCGACGCCTTGAGGCGCCGCCCGTGCTGCTGCAACGGCAGCAGCAGCCGCGGCACCACCTTTTGCAGCACCAGGTACGTCAGAAGTGCGAATCCCGACTCAGTGCTGCTGCTGCTGCCCTTGAGCAATGGCGCAGCCAGCGCGCAGTACTGAGCGAGGTGCGCGCGGAACACGACGCACCACGACTCGTGCCAAAAGTCGACGGCTTGCGGCAGCAGCCCGTTGTAGGTGCGCACGGGAAAGCCAAACTTGCCAGTGGGAGACTGCGAGCGTGCGTGCAAGTCTGACAGCGCGCGTATCATCATTGGTGCTGGCGCGACCTGGTGAGGGGGTTGTTAGTCGGTGTTCGCGGGAAAGCCGAGCTGGGTCGGAGGCGCTGGCTGTGTGGATGTCGCACTGACAGTTTGCAAAGTATAGTGATACTCGGAGAGAATAAAGAAGCCAGGTTTGCTCTCGTCTGATAGTCGACCCCATGCATATGGCTTTGGGCAAAAGTCAGGTTTTGCTGCATGCATAGCCTTGAGCGACTCAAATCTTCCTCGGCAAATGGCTCTTCCCTCTTTTCCCTTTACTGTAGTCTAATACAGGTTTGTCAATCCAAGTCAAATGTTTGCGTCTCTTGAGTCCATCAAGTTACCTTGAGCATATATCGTCTAACAGGCCCTTGTCGTGTAACCACGTCAATCTCTGCGGACATGTGCCAAATGGAAGTCTCGGGCCACCGAACGGCGCTTCCCAATTTGAGTTTCGCGCCTAAGAGTACTATTCAAACGTAATTAGTATACTATTTTGCTCACAAACATAGATGGTTTCTCATTACGTCTTTTGATGTTATCGTCAAGCTTCATCGTATCCTGTGGGACGTCGAAGCTCTCGGCCAACTCGCTGAGGGGATGATCTCGCACGGCTTCATGCAAAGAAAGCCCACCTTTCAATCGCCGCATAACTGACGTGGCCCATCCAAAGGAACCCTCGGCATTGGTCAATATTTCCTCTTGCAGGAGCTCTTGTTTGCCCTGGTCACGGGGAGCCAGTTGCTGCACGGCACTCGCCACATACATTTGCCCATCAGCCTGGGTGTCGGACGGTTCGAGTAGTCGCTGCCGGGCAATCTTTAACGTCATGTCCTGTAGTGCGGGACTTGTGGCGAAAACTTTGACGGCGCATTGATCTGTGATATCCTTCAATTCGCCCAGTAGGTAGCTTGGATCGTCGCATTCGTGAATGTTGTCCAGAACCCACACGAGGGGCTTGGACTGTGGCAACTTCAGTAGAGATAGCTTGAGCAGCTCGGTCAGTTTCTTTGCTGTTTGCTGTTCGGTGGATCTCAGCGGAATTGAACCAATCTCCTGCAAAGCAAAAAGCTCCTGGCGGAAGCCATCGCTTGTCATTGCCAACTGCGATGCTACATTGCGGATTAAGTCGGCGAACGTCACCTTGCGTTGGCCTTTTTGTTGAAAGGAGAATGTGAGAACCTCAACATTGGCCGCCCGAAAGTGCTCCGCCATGAAGCGGGCGATTGTCGACTTTCCGGTGCCCGGCTCCCCAACCAGCCAGCAAATAGGCTCCGTCGTTCGCGTCCATTCATTATACAGCCGCTTGCTAAAGCTCCAGGTATTCTTCTGGAACAGCTCCGTAGGTAAGCATGCATCACCCTGGCTCGTAGAAGATGTGTCATCTAACCCCAGCAAATACCGAATGCGTGCCGCAGGCTCTGCGTCGTCGCCATTGAAGAGCCGCCTCATCAACAGTGCTATGTGCATCGGGTCGAGACTTTCCATGCTCGCCGAATCCCAGCATGGATAAAGCTGGTATGGAAAGCGGTCGCCGTGTAACTGGAGAACTTGCTGACCTGTTCGCGCTGTTAGTCGTCGGGATGCACTATGCTCAAAGGTATAACCCACGATTCGGCTCGAGCTGGGAAGTCCACATCTTCAACACAGCCTTAACCTTGCAGAAATTCTCATCATTCCTACCGCGATACTTGCAGATGGAGCGGTGATCTGCCTCCAACCCATAGGATAATTCATGCGCATAGCCCATGACTGACGATGCTTCATCGACAACCTAGCCGCTCATCAGCAAATCACTCAGCGATGTCAACCCCCCCGCACGAGCCGTTCTGGCCTTACCATGATGGACGTGAAGCCGACTCTCATCCTTTTCGTCTCGTAAAACGAGCACAGCAGCATCCTCTGCGCCTCTTCCTGAAACTCTTTCGATATGCCCTGCACCACCGCCGACCGCGCCGCCAGCTCCGCAACGTACGGCTGCGACGACGCCCCGCCCGCCGCCGGCGCCACCGTCAGCACATTGTTGAGCACGCCCGCGTACGGCGACCCCCGGTGCGGCGTTGCCAGAAACAGAATACCCCTGATTCGGCCGCGCAGAGCGGCGTAGGGTCCCGCACGCCCCGCCGCCGCCAGCATCGCGCACGCCTTCTTGGCTACGAGCCCGCCGAGAGAGTGCCCGACGAGCAGGATCGGCGTGCTGCTGCGGCGGCCGCGGCCGGGGCAGCTGCTCTCGCGGATGCGCGTCTCGCCGCACAGCAGCAGCAGCAGGTCTGTAGCAAAGTCGACAATTTCGAGATTGGTCTGCGGGCCTTTAAACTTGGCGTTGTAGCCGAATGCCCAGAGGCGGAACCGCGAGAGGGCGTCCGCGTCGCCCTGCGGCGTCGTCGATGGCGCAGCAGAGCTGTCGTCGCTCAGCCACTGTGGCCAAAAGGCGCTGGTGCCGTGGCCGCGTGACCACGTCTTGCGAGGAGAGCCGCCTAGGCCGTGAATGAAGACAATGTCTCCGGCATGGTCGTTTGTGGTGTAGGCCAGGTGCAGGCCGTGGGAGTCGGGGACGTCGAAGCGTTGAGTGGCAGTGGCCGCCTCGGTGTAAGTTGGTGCGGTAAAAACACGAGTCAATTTGTGCATGATAGGTATTCGCTGGAACTATTCAATCTTCATACCGACTTGGATATGTGAGATTGTCTGTGAAGACGAATTCATTGTTTACTACGGCTCATCTTATAACCATGACTCGGAGAGACAGGTCCTTGATGCAGCTCTGTATTGGCGACACGGCGCCAATATGGTCTAGAACACTACAACTCGATGACAACACCTCCATTCTCTTCTGAAACTTGGCCAACAGTGTCAATTCAGATCAATGTGTTTGGCTGCTAGACCTGGCTTGCGGACCATCCAGCAGTTAGTGTCAAAGCCAGCGCTTAGAGAGCCAGTGAGGCGTCAGTAGCGGAAGCCATGGCGTTCTACTCACCGACCAAAAGGGTAATGACTAGCTGCAATTGATTCAGGGGAAATGATGGAACAATCTTAATTTAGACTTGATTTGGCGAGGAGATCGAGTAGCATGGGTCGCACAATCGTTGTGCGACCCCAGAGCTGCATGCCATAGTGTGCGCCGCAGTGTCACAAACCAACCTACCAACGCTATGTCTACGCAGCATTTATTACCTTCACATTCTACAATCAAGTACTTGAAATTTTACACATTTCAATTTGATTTATAAGGTATTCTGTATATACGACTTTTAGTCTGTTTATGCGCCAGCCACAATGGCCTCAATCTCGGCGGCCGTGGTGGGTAGCTTGGTCAGGTTTTCGTGACCCGTCTCGGTGACGAGAATATCATCCTCAATGCTACGAAAATTAGTGCCAGTCTTTATAATAGTATATTTACTGCTTACCGGACACCGCCGACGTCCCAGTACTTGTCGAGGACGTCTTGGTTGATAAACTTGCTGTGGACGGGGTCTTTGAGGTAGGGCTTGATGATGAATTCGCAAAAGTACACCTATATAGTTAGTTTTGTACACAAAAAGGCGTTTGAATACGTACACCGGGCTCAATAGTGACGACAGAGTTGGTGGGAACAATGCCGCGCAGACGCAGATTGGGAAACAGCTTGTCCGGGTCCTGGCGATTCTGGCCGCCGCAGGTGTCGTGGCAGTCCATGCCGAGGTGGTGGCCAAGGCCGTGGGGGAAGAAAGCTGCCGATGTGCGGGCGGCGAGAATCTTTTCCCGGTCACCCTTGAGAATGCCGAGCTCGAGCAGACCGTCAATGGCAATGGTGTGGGCGAGAACGTGGAGATCGTCGTAGTTGACGCCGCCCTTGAGGCGTGCGCTAGTCTCGTTCTTCATCTTGAGTACAATGTCATAAATGGCGCGGGATTCCTTGGTGAACTTGCCGCTGATGGGAAAGGTGCGGGTAATGTCGGCGCAATAGTTGTTGCACTCGGCGCCGGCGTCGACGAGAACATTTTGCTTGCCGTCGAGGGGGCAGGTGTTGTCGACGTAGTGCAGAGTGGCGGCGGCGCGGCCGCTGGCAAAGATGGGGTGGTAGGACATTTCCTTGGAGTTGTACGAGTAGCAGCGCTCGAGGAACGAGGCCTCGAGTTCCTGCTCCGACTTGGCCGATTTGGCGCGCTTCATGGCGGCGACGTGGCCGAGGCCGGAGACGTAGTTGGCGCGGCGAATCAGGGCGACTTCGTACTCGTCCTTAGTGACGCGGGCGAGCTCGATGGCCGGTTTAGCGGCCTTGAGGTCCTTGGCGCCAAAGGCGTCGAGGGGGACGTGGTCCGAGACCTGACCGGCAATGGTGTAGACGGTGGTCTTGGGGCTGGCGGCGGCGAGCTTGGCGAGGGTAGCGGATAGCTCGGTGTTGGGCTTTACGTCGTCGACGTCGTAAAGCTTGAGGGCGTCGTCAATGGTGGTGGGCAGACCGGACCAGATGACATCTTCAGGGTCGATGGGAGGAATGAAGAGGGTGGATTTGTCGGCCTGGATGTCGTAAATGAAGAAGCAGTCGGCGAGGTTGCAGCCGGTGAGGTAGTAGAAGAAGCGGCGTTGACTGAAAAATCATTGGTGTGGAATTGGTAAGGGGGGCTTGGAGGTTGGAGAGAGAATCCTGGCTTACCGGAATGGCACAGGCCCGTCATTGTCTTCCTGCATCAGGGTGTGGCGGGCCTCGAGGTAGATGAAGCCATCGGCGGCGGCGCCCTTTTCGCGAAGGATCTGGACAACACGCTTGGCGTGCGCCTTGCCGGGGTACTTACCCTTGAGGATAGACTCAAAGTCTTGGGCCATGGTGGAGGTGATGTTGCGCGGGGGATATTGTGAGAAGTTGCGCCTGGGCGAGGGGCATGAACGAGCAGCAAGTTGTGGTGGTGATGAATGGGCAAGGGTCCGCAGATGCAACGAAGCAGTCGGAGAAGAAATGTTGTGGCCGAATGGGATAAACGGCGTCGGAAAGGATGGCCGATGAAAAATGAGACGGAGTCGGAGAGGGGCCGCGGCGAGCAGAGGAAGTTGATGGATTAGAGGCGCAAAAGGAGGCTTTGGAGGAGGGGCAGCGAGCATCTTGGGTTGAGCATGGCGGGGCAGCAGGTCAGGTAGGGCGGGGTAGCTAAAGTCGGTTGCAGGCACTTTTGGGCAGTCTTTTACGTACAAGGGCCTTTCGAGGGCCTTTTGGAGTAATGCAATGTGCTGATTTGCCGGTAGAGCGACGCTACGAGGAATCAAATGAAAATCTCCCGCCAAAGCCGCTAAAAGCCATGCTCAATCCTGGTGACGCCATGCCCCACGACGGCTTGGCTCGGCTCCAACAAGCGGCTTGTACTAATTCAGTCTACTATTGTTAGATATTACTATTTTCTTAAGGTTTTCCTATGATTTTAAGTATAAAATACTTACCTTGTCATATTTCATAGCTCTTATAGATAACTATAGCTATAGCCTTACCTTTTGCTTTATTTTAGTCTTTTAATTTTCTAAAAAGTTTCTATTATATTTATTACCTAATTAATGATAGCAAGTCTAGAGTTATAAAGTAAATATATAATTATATAACTTAAGTTAATAAAAGGAATCAGTAATAAGAAATAATATTATAATATAAATATCCACCTCTAAAGATAAGACTCAAAGTCTTAGACTATATATTAGACCAATAATAGGTCATCTAGCCCTAATAACCTAACGGTTAGAAGTCACTAGTAGCTTACTAGATACTAATAAGTCCTTTATCTTAGACTTAACTAATAATATCCGTCATGCTGGTGCAGAACCATTCTCCGTACCACTTTGAGCAGCCCGCAACATGTAAACGACCGCGCGATTGCCCACAGGAACAATTATCGATTGTCCAACACTTTTGCCCTGCCCAGCAAGCAGATCTGACTAGCCGCAGGATTGCTGGAATGCAGACCCCTTCCAAAAATGGCTGCCCATCATCGAACCCGCCGCGCACCAGGGTCACTGCTAGACGGCTTGGTCGACCGTTCTTCCCACGTCTTCTACTCTTCCTCGGCCTTGTCTGGTTATTCGTCATGACCTTTCAGCTGTCGGATCGCCCTGCGAAATCAAGCAGCAGTATTAGCGTGCTGCACCCGCACGGCGATCAGGGCGATGCAAGATTCGACCGCCAAGGATCGTTGCCGTCCATTGTAACTGTCCTCCCTTCAGCATCTTTCGTCTCCGATATTGTTGAGCTGGTGAGTTTCCGTCTCTTCAAATTCCATCATCTCTGGGCCGACGATATTGAGTGGCTGGCCTCTCGCTGGCGCATTGGGTCTGCTGCCCCCCTTTCGTCATTCTTTTGTTCATTAGTCCCGTACCATGTTTTGCAATGAGCTCTGCTGTTTTATCTGGACGTAGTACCCCCTTCGCATCCAAGTTCCAGCAGGTCTAATCCCGACGACCCTCATTACCTTGGCCGATGGTATGTTGGCGCGGCTCAATTACCGGGCAACTCGATGATCCGCGATCAGGACCGATTCTCTCTTGGCAATTTTAGGACGCATTCTAGTCCTTGATACGCAGCTCCTTTGCTGCACGGCGAGGTAGCGACTAAGTTCTCCCAAGTTTTTGTGTAAATTCTGTCTACCTATCGCTCTCCCCACTCCTTCGGGTTTCTGGGTAAGAAGCCTTAGCAGCCAAAGGCGCCCTGCGAAACCAGGCTTACGCTATGGTCTGCTTGGCAGCCGCTTGTTGAACCCAGCTTGCGCAACAGCAAAGGATATCACGACGTGGCCGAACGATGTCACTAATGAGCTGTCATACTGATGCTGGGACCACACACCCGCCTCCCATGACTGTACTGTGAACATCACTCCTTTTAATATAGTATTATGTCAACCCTCCCTACAAAGCATTCCCAGGATGCATTGACGTCGGACTCGCCGTACAGATCCCGATGAGCCCAGAGCGCTTCCAGCACGTCGAGACCCTGGCGCAAGTTTATGAAGCCCATATTTCTAACCAGTTTGTTTAGCAAGTCTCGGATTTGCAGTCTATGTGAGCCGTCAACCGCGCCCGTGCCGGCGGTGAAGGCCGGGAAAAAAAGGAGAACGCCAATGCCAGGCCCATCATGTAGCTTGATCCCGCGCAGTAGGCTCAGCATTTGAACAGTCAGTTGCTGGATTTCTGCTGAGGAGGGCAGGAGTCCATTGAGCCGTTGGCTGACTAGCAGCATGGCGGCGAGATGAAATAATTCGTCCACGTCGCGGTGCCGTGGATTGCTGTAGTCTATTCTGGCGCGGCTCGCCATCGCCATGGCGGTCAGACGATGCAGCAGTTGCGCAGCTTGGCCGGCCAACGCCACGCTCATGGTGCGCCTCGGGGCATCTGCCAGGACCCTGTGCCTCTCTCGGAGAAGATCTCCAATCTCAAAGAGCACGTGCATCAACTCGGTTGAGTAGGCTGTAAAGTCATCAACGTAGTGGCGGGACACATCTCTGCCCAGCAGGTCCAGAGCTCGCCGCGAGACTGCACGGCTCGGAGGCTGGCCCGAAACATTGGCGAGTGCGGCGAGAGACACGAAACATTTGCAAATCAAGGCTCTGGACGGGCTTGGGTCATGAACGGACCACGACAGAGCGTCCGCAGCAAAGAGCGAAGAGACTCCCTCGAGGTGCAGCCTCCATGAGGAATCGCTGCTGCTGCTGCTGCTGCTGCTGCTACCGCCGCCGCCCCCAGACATGATCTGAGCAAAGCACAGCATCAGAGCGGCTGCCACGACAGTCTCGTCTGGCGGCTTGGAGAGGCACAGGCGTAGTTGCCGTACAGAGGTAAGCTGCAAAGCGCCGAGCTCACGCGCATCCTGGAACAGGGTAGAATTGTTGGCGCGGTGCACGGAGGCCAGGGCCAGGATCGACGTCATGAGCGGACCGCTCGCGGTGGCCATGGGAATGAAGACGCCGCACAGCTGGCCCTTGATGCCATGATCGCAGGAGAAGGAGTCGGCAGCATGAGTAAAGTAGGCAAGCAAGGACCTGTGGGCGGGCGACAGGTCCGGAAAGAGAGCGACGGGCCGTGCCAGTAGAGATGGGCAACTTTGCCCTGGAGGCCAGGGGGGGCGAGGGCGGTAGGGTCTCGTCGGGTCCAACGAGCCGAGTGCCAGAGGGCTGCCGCCATGCTGCTCCGATGCGCGGCGTCTGCCGTCTTTGTCGTCAAATTGCTGACCAAAGTTGGAGCGGCTGGAGAGTCGTGGACCCCACAAGATGCGCAGGCCGTATGTGCATGGCTGCGCAAGATGTGAGCATCTGGTACATATGGGACGGCTCTCGTCGCACTTTCGATGCGCTCTGCGGCATTCGAGGCAACTGGTACGTGATCGGTGAGAAAATCTCTTTCTCCTGCTGGAGGCGTCCATAGAGTTGAGCTCCGTCTGCGATGCTGCAAGTAGCGCAACTGATGCTGCCCAGGAGTAGATTGATGGTTTCAACGTTACTGCACATGTACAGACAAGACGGAGGACAAGATTGTCTCGGGCACTCAGCCCGCCTAGGCCGGGAGTGGACTGGAGCAATGCCTCCGGCGGCCCCTGCACGACTGACTCAAGACCGCACTAGCCGCAAGAGGCAATTTTAGACCAGAAGCTCCAAGTGAAGACGACAAGGAACATATTGAGGGACAACTTGACAAAACAGCATTGACTCTTTGTAACTGCCTCTCCGAGCGCGGCAAATAAAAATGACCCAGAACGAGCTTCAGCTTCTGCCCACGCCTGATCTGGGACGTCACGCGGAGCACCTACGATACTTGTAAAAGACCTTGGACTAACAACAAGTTATTTTGATATCAGGAGAGGTTTCAGATAACTATTTGCTTATTCTACAAACAGTTGACCGAACTTGCCCAATTGATCTATATCAAGTCAAATATCGTGTCCTTGCTGGTCTAGATTGCGTTGAATTATGGCTCAATATCTGACCTCCTCTGTCTTGCCACCATGTCCTCGACCATGTTCATTAGCTCTCGCTTCCGCTCTTCCGAGCACCAGCTTCCTTGCACGGAACCCTTCGCAATAGTCTCCCACTCTGTCACGGAAAGGTGCAGCGCCTCTTGGATGGCACAGTAGTTGCCTAAAAGATCAGCGCCAAAGTATGCCGGGTCGTCGCTATTGATGCTGAACCTGACGCCGGTCTCAAGCAGGTCTCGAATAGGGAGCTCTTGCATCGTGGCGACTCCCCCAAGCACAACATTCGACACGGGGCACAAGGTCAGCAGCGTACCAGCCTTTGCAAGCCGTCTCAGCATCATGGCGTCCTCGGCCGCTCGGCGACCGTGATCAATACGCATTACCCCAAGATGCCAAACTGCAGCTTCCACGTACTCTGCAGGTCCCTCCTCGCCGTAGTGGGCTGTAAGACGCCGCACGCCGGACTCGCGCAGGCTGTCGTACACTGAGGCAAACTCTCGAGGATGCTTGCCAATCTCAGTGCCGCTCATGCCCAAACCAGCCACGGTCCCATCGGCAAAGTGGCCCGCGCGCAGAATGCCGGAAACCATGCCGTGAGCCGAGTAGACGGGAAGGTGTCTGACGAGGCAGGGAATCAAGGCGACGCTCATGGCCGGAAAGTCGCGCGCAGCTCTCTCTCGCGCAGCTTCCAGGCCACAGACGATGGCTTGGTAGGACACGCCGCGGGCGGTGTGAATCTGAGGATCAAAGGAGAGCTCCACATGGCAGACATTCTGCGTCGACAATCTCTCAAGATGGCTGTAGGCTAGGAGTTCAAAGTCAGACGAGTGGATGAGCACCGAGGACCCAATGTAAAAGTAGTGTAGAAAATCGTCGAGAGATGAAAACTCGTCGTAGCGATGGTGGAGCGCGGTAGGCGAAGCAAAGGCGGCGTCATCAGTGGGCAACTGAATGCCGTGTTTGGCAGCCAGGGTAAACAGCATTTCTGGAGTGAGGGTGCCTTCGACGTGGACATGGTGTTCACATTTGGGCAGGGCCTGTAAGAAGGCGTGAAGCGGAGACTGACACATCTTCAGTTGCTGATTTTATAGAGTACAATAGCTGGACTGTGGGCGAATAGACCGTAAATCTGCTCATCAACTATCGTGCTTTATATACACGTGCTTCAATAACGGAGAGACTTGGCTCGTCGTGTTGGAACCATCTACAACTATGGTGCTCGCACACTCTTTCTCGTCTACCTCTTGCCAAGACAGGGGCCCCTTCGAAAGCGGGCGCGGATAGTGCGAGCTTTACGAGCTAGTGAAAGCCCAAGAAGGAAATTTTAGACCAAGCTAATCTGATTGGGCGCCATTCCGACGCCCCTACGATTCATTGTGGGCCGTAGAAGTTATAGAGACGCCGCAGCGTACTCGTCCTTGACGGCTATAAGTTCAAGTGCTCTTCTCACCATTGTTCATGATTATTGTGGCTTTCCAAACTCATTCTTCATTGATGACTCCATTGAATGCCTCAAAGCGCCAACATGACCTCAAAGAACAAAGTTATCATCGACACCGATCCAGGTCAGTAGAGCCAAACAAGCTTACATTAAGATTGTCAATCGACTCATTATGGCTTCAGGCGTTGATGATGTTTTGGCCCTTTTGCTGGCCCTCTCTGCGTCTTCAGAGGACTTGCAAGTGGCACTAATCTCCGTAACATACGGCAACGTGCCTGTCAAGAGGTACGTGCAATTTCAGCGTAAAACTGATTGATTTAGTTTGTATTAGTCAGAGTTTGTATTAATCAATGTCAGCTGTCTCAAGAATGTCGCTGCCTTGTTCCACGTAATAGAGGCAGAAATCAATTGGCGAAAGGCTCGGGGTACACCGACGGGCTTTGCTTCTTTGCTGGCCTCAAGACCGATTGTCGCTCAAGGGGCAGGCCACCCGCTGGAGGAGCAAGTCCTTGCAGCTGACCATTTTCGTGAGCATATTATACATGGCCTTTGCTTTTTCTCTTTCTCTTCCCATGTTTTCCATCAATACTAACAAGCAACAAGATGGCGCAGACGGACTCCACGGCGTCCATGAGGAACTTCCTCATCTAGCTCTAGCCGAGACTTGGCAGCAAGTCATTGAGCATAGCACTGACGATGCGCACACGCTTTACTCAGTCTCGAGGATGCCTGCCCACAGGGAGATTCTTCGCGTATTACGCGAGAATCCAACAGGTACTATTACTATAGCCGTCCTCGGACCCATGACAAACGTCGCCTTAGCAGCCAGCGAGGAGCCAGAAACATTCCTTCGAGTCAAAGAGCTACTCGTCATGGGCGGCGCCGTCGGCGTTGCAGGAAATATATCTCCGGTGGCCGAGTTCAACACGTATGCTGATGCAATTGCGGCGGCGCGAGTTTACGCCTTGACATCCAAGTCCCCCAAATCCACGCTGCCGAGCTCGTCGCTTCCGGACTACGGAGCAAAGCCTCTAGACAGGCTGGAGCTGAAACTGTTTCCCTTGGACCTTACGTCCCCGCATCGTCTTTCACGCACCCAGTTTGAAGAGCGAGCACAACCGTTGGCCGTGGCCAACAGTCCACTGGCGCAGTGGATGGCGCACTTCATGTCTCGCACGTTTGACAAGGTCGCTTCTTTGCAGCCACCAGGAAGCACCAGTGAGCCCAGTCTGCAGCTCCATGACCCGCTTGTACTGTGGTATGTTTTGACTTCGGACGATGAGGGGTGGCAGAGCAGTCCTCAGCGTGAAGACATTCGGGTTGAGTGCTCGGGGCGATGGAGTCGTGGAATGCTCGTCTTGGACAAGAGGGGCATGAGGAAACCTTTCGATAGGCATGACCATGAAGAAGTCATGGATCAGCTGCCTGGTGATACAGATGGCTGGCTAACGCCAGGCAGGGGTAACAAGATTACGAGAATGCTTCAATCGCCTGGAGAGGCATTGTTTCCGCAAGTGCTGCTTGATTCCATTTTTCCACACAACTAGATCTGAAACTCTGCCGCTCAATACTCAATTGTAGACCGCGTCAATCTGAAAGTTGTCCCTCTTGCTTTATTATGAATATGAATATGAATAGGGCGATCGGTAGGTTAACTAGGTGTCAAGTTCGTGTCTGAGATGATCAGCCTTGAGAAGCTTTGTTCTGAAGTATTTGCCATGATCCAAAGTGGAGGTCTTCTCCTCTGCGTTTCGTTTTAGGAAATACTAGCTTATCAAGACCTCTCAAACGTCACAGAATCTAAAAGTAGCTTAGTAAATGCGGCTTTCAGAAACACTCGCATTCAAATAAACCAGACCTACTCCGGTTTCTGTGCGTCAAGGTACTTTAGTCCTTCTGGGTCAGCAACATTGTGTCGAGGATGGGGTTCGCCTCACGAGAGCTTATAAGGAACGCCCTGCTCCACCACCTGCAGGATACATACGTCCAGACCAACGACAAAAACACGCGTCGGCAGACCTACTGGAGCTACGTCACTGACGTTCGTCCCAATAATACGTACCCCCTCTGCGAAAAACATCATACGGAATAACGGGACGAGACGGCATCACGCGTGGATGACCAGGCCGGTACGGGTAACGGAGTCCTCGGTAGACAAAGACTTGGAGCGCGAGCAAGACACAACTGAGGAATCTCTCCCAAAGATCCGCACAAGACGCTTAAAGGAGAGCTTAACAATGGTCGATGATATGCTATAGATGGCACTTTACTTTACTCAGCAGTATAAAATCACCCCACAACTAACCGTGCCTGCCACTACAGAAAAGTACAAAGCCGTCTCTGCTGTCGCGCGTCAAGTCGAAATAATCATCCAAAGCCTCGTCTGCTACCTCATCCAGCACTTCGATGTCCAGAACCACTATGGCGACGGGCACCATAGAAAAGGCGAAGAAAATGGCTAGCAGCACCAAGGCCTCGGAACCCCGCGCGATCCACGCCAACTCCCAGCCAACGAACCGTGCCATGCCTTGAATAAGCATCCTTCGAAATCGAGCCTGAGGCAGGGGCGCCGTCAAGATGGCGTGGAAAATTGGCATCCTACGTCGTGCCAAAGTCTAGAGATTAAGTGAACCCCAAGTGTAGGCGCCTGCCTGCCGATGGTCTGGCACCAGTACATATAATGTACCAATGACCAAACCACACCTTTTGTTTTATCCTCCTTTAAGCCTGTTTTTTTTTTAGCTTGCGCCGATCGGTTGAGGCGCGAACGTTCAGATGAAGCCGTCCGCCAGTGCTTAAAGACCAATTGACGACGCACACTTGGCTCGCCGAGAGACTGTCTCGCGACGTGGCGAGGCCGTTTGCTGTGGCCACCCGAGATGCAGACAGGAAAAGTTTGATCACGTGGACCATTTTTGAGGTCATGTTGAGCTGGTTCATGGGAATAGGCTCAGGTCCTCTGACCAAGTCGCAAAGAGAAGACAAAGGCAGGCGGAGCGCCGTGAAAAGGCACTCAGAGGACGGCAGCAAAAGAAAACCGCAAAGCTTGCTGTCGTTATTATATAATCCGCTGCTTATCCTTAAATTATACTGTAATTCTTTCAAGTTAAGCTGCAATACAGCGAATATATGGCGTGCTGATTTCTTTACGGTCTGCTCTGTAACTTCTGGCTACCCCTGCGTAGGAGGCCGGATGGACTGTAATGTATTCTACTTACAGTACCAGTCTAGTCCTTGCTCAATTGTGAAGCGCTCTGTCATCCTCTCTCCCTCTGTGTTGCTCTCTCATTTAAGAGAAGAATGGAGGGAGAGGGCAAAGCGGGGGCTCACTGAACTTCACCGACCGTGTCGGTGAATTGCGACGCTTTACCAGCAGAAATACTCGCCACACTTAAAGACCAGTCGTCGCTATTTAGTCGCAAGGGAGTGCACTATGGTAAGCGGCGTGCTAGAAAGGGGCTGCTCTGCCTCTTACTAGTACTACCGCGTTTCTAGCACTATTTACTACCTACGCGGGAGGGGGGTGTTTTCTGGCATAGCCCCTACAGCGTATCCCGTTTGTAATGTCTCCTTGCTGTCTAGTAACACTGTCAAGTAGTAAAGACCGAGATAGTGTGCTAGAAAGAGGCTGTCTCTCTTACTAATACTGCCAAATTTCTAGCGTGTTAGCTCCGCTACGAGTTGCGACCGGGTTAACTTGCACAATGCCAGCCACTGTCCCTCACACGCCAGTCAATCTCCCCAGCCTTATCCCTAATGTCGTGATAATGGCTCAGGCATATGATATTGACGATTCTATCAATTCCTTTTTTGAGTCCAGCACATCTGTCAGCAGACAGCAATGTGATGCTTTTGTCATGTCTCGATTTAAAACTCCGGCACAGCCCGTTCAGATACAGGGTGTCTGGAGTTATACGGTGACAGCTGGCGCAAACAGTTCTAGAATCATACAATTCAGAGAAGAGCATTCATGTCTTGATTCATCCAAGATGGCCCTTGTAGAGCAAGCGGCTTCCGGTTTTGTGGCTGCCATCTTATACCTGGGGACTATCGGAGAACAGCGCCCGTTGCATATTTACGAGATGAACAAGCTTCCGGGTGAAGTGTACATCATAGCAGCGGACCACTCTATCCCACAACCGGATGACGCAAAATCACGGCAAAGAAACACCATTCAAGATCTAGCTAGGTACAACAGAGGCTCTTCAGTGCACCAATGTGAGGCTAACAAATTCCCAGATTTTTTGCACAATCGTGGAATGGTAAACTGCCACCCTCATCCGATCCCGTGACTTTAGCAGCTGAATACGGATTTAAGCTCGGTCGCTTAGCTGAGTCTCTACCAGCACGCTTTTCTCAAAAATTGCTTTCGCTTGAATCGCAACTCCCTCTGGTTTTCTCCAAGTTGCCGCATGTAGTTACGCACGGAGATTTATGCGAGCTCAATATTCTTGTTAATCCCAGAACGGGACACATCACAGGCGTTGTCGATTGGGCGGAGGCAAGAGTCCTTCCTTTTGGATTCGCACTATGGGCAGTGGAAAATATCTTGGGATTCATGAATGCTGAAGGGTGGCATTACTACGACAATCAAGATGAACTTCGAACTTTATTTTGGGCCACTTTTTTGCAACAGGCCACAAACTGCACGGACCAAGACATGGAATTAATTCATACAGTGCGGCTGATAGGACTGTTCTGTCGATACGGCTTCACAACGGAAGGTAAGGAGATTCTTGGTGTAGTTTGTGACGAGGCTATTAGCAGTATAGCGTACTTGGATGCGTTTTGCCTACCCCATACTACACTCTACTAGGCAAGTAGCTTCATACGTGGATACTTGAAGAACTATTAGCTTCTCAGTACCGCTTCCTAGTGGGAGCATTGTCATGATTTTCAGGCATAAATGCTTGCTCTCCTGCGTTTCGTGGCTCTCGCACATGTTCATAGCTACAGCCTCGCCCGATGCCTTGCGTCAGCCTTGCAATTATCCGCAGAGTTTACGTTGTGCCAATTGGCCGATTGCCAACAGGAAGACCCGGGCCCTTGAGCCAGTCAAGGGTTCAGCTTGTCAAGCCGATGGGAAAATTAAGCAACCAAAGTCAACATCATGATGAGAAATGAATTTCCGATGAATAAATAGAACGAATAGAAATTGGTCAAAATTCAATCAAGACTCATCCCGCTTTCTGCGCTGTGCGATAGCTGACTAACGTGACCAAAAATGGTCGCCTGAAGGGTCCAAGTATCCGGTGCGTCAAGCTAAAAGGTCATTCAAAAGAGCAAAATCATCAGTACTGATCAAATTTCAATGAAACAGTGACAAATCAATCTTTTTCCCGTGCAAAATTTCACCCCTGTGCTACAGAATTGTTTGCATCGTCACCGTCCTCGACTGTTCCTCAACATGTTCGCGACCCCCCTCTTGCACACCGTGACAGCTCACCTCGCGCAAACACCAACACACACAATGCATCATCCACCATGCATCATCCATTATCCATCCCACGACGCACGCACCATCTATTCCATCGCCGACAGCCGCGCTTTTGATGCACGACACATGCATACTTCGATACACCCTGCAGTCTGCCGCCGTCGGCTCCGAATTCCCTCTTCCTCTCCGCCGCGCTCGCTCGCACGCACGCACGCAGTCACAGTCACAAACAAACTTCCCCGAGACAGCAGCCCTACCCGCCAGCGTATGCTCGTGCCGCCAACCAATACGGCATCAAAGGGAAAAAAATAAATTTAGGGGACAAAAATCTTCTGCAATCACCGGCCGAGAACGCACGCGCCCGCCAAGACTTGGGCCCTCGCATCCGCGACCGTGACCGCCATGATCCCGAGATGGCTTTGCTTACAACTATCCGTCCACCCGTCCGTCCGTCAACCGGTCCGCTGGCCGCCGCGCCTCTTTTTCATGCCCTGCGTTGCAAGCCCACAAGAGTACCCAAGCAAAAGGTTACGTACCAGTAGACGTGGCATGCACACGAGGGAAGACGGGGAGACAAAGGGAAGCTGAAAATGTTTCTCAACTCGGCCACTCGTTTTCTCGGATCGACCATCAGGCTGGGCGTGGCCTGAAAACAAGTGCTAGTCAATAGTGTCTGGCCCTGTCATGCTGCCCTTTTTTTCTCACTCAAATCCGCCGCCACCAAAAAGTCGCTCCGATGTCGTCATCGTCACGGTCCATCAATCTCATTCGCAGATTTATTCTTTCGAGAATGCACCCTCAAGACATGGTGGACTCTCCTCCACTCACACGGCTACACCCTGGCAAACTTTGTCGTCTCCCCCGATATCGAAATTCAGACGAGCCCGACAACCGACAAGTCAATACCCGGTCCTGGTTATCTCTCAGCCTGGTCGTTTACTTGGTAGCGGCTGGTTTTTCTACCGGTCCTGATTATTTTAGAACAACCCCTGGCCGCCTGTAAGCCCCATCCGCTCATCAGATGGCAACGACTTGGACCGTCATGTCAACTCTAATTCAGCAGACGACATCAGCGACGCATTAACAGCGCACCGCCAGCGTACCACCAGCGCACAGTCTTTTCCCTTCCCTCAGCCCGTCGAGGAATGCCCTGCAGTGCTACTGACGCTATTGGCCACCGACCATTGTCGGCTGCGTAGCCCTGGCCTAAGACAATTGCTGCGAACCAGCCTCGATGCACGCGCGATGCATTCGCCAGGCCCCCGTTGACTCCATCTGCCTGCCGCTCCTCATGCTGCTTGCTTACCACGTCCCCGGGTCGTTTTTCCCTGCCTGTTTCCCCCCTTTTTTTTCTTTTTTTTTCTTTATTCTCTTTTTTTTTTAGCTTTTCTTTGGCTTTTCTCTTCCTCATTTTATCCTGTTCTTGACCCTGTTCCTCTTTCGACAAAGTATACACACTACCCACATCGGCCCGCCTGCGCGGCTGAATCGCCATCGTATCTATCAAACCCTCATGAGCCAATCCAGCCTCGCATTCCCCATTGTCCTCTCAGACAACAGCCCATTCGGCCAAGCCTCCCTGCGCTTGCTTTACCGTTATCCTCGCCTCGCTTCTCTCTCGTATACTTTTGTTTTGTTTTCCCCGGCCGGCCAACCGTAAATGCCAGTCTTGGTTAGCCGCCAAGTCGCTCCGCACCATATGCTACCACCCCTGTACTCCGTAGCAACGACATGTCTCTCACATCACCATATATCAACCCCCCGACCAGCTCTCGGCACTTGTGTTTCCTCAAGCTTTTTTTGTGAGACCGGGTCCCTACATAAAACCAGACGTCTGTACCCGATCAAACTGCAGGCTCAAGTCTGTTCGCATCGTACACTATATTACGCCAATACGAGCGTCGAACCTCGATGACCCGACACCTGTTGGTGAATGCCGAACCGAAAAGTGACACGGACAACGACGCAGACATTTGTCACAACATCCGCCTGAAATCCCGTCGTCGACATTATTCAGTTTTTATTTTATTGCTTGGCATCTTTTCATTTTCCTTCTACATAAGATCCATCAGATCCCCAACATCCTAGCATGTTTGCATGGGTCGCCTACTTGCATCACAACGACTCCTCTTTTTATCACCACCACCACCACCACTTACACCAAGATCCTACAAATTTTTCCTCCAAGATGTCCCGCGTCGTCATTGCCGTGCGTCCGCCCTGCCGCGCCCAGACTCGGACGCTCCTCGCGCCGCCTGTCGTCGTCCAGATGAGCAGCGATCAGGAAAGCAGCAGTCCCGGCATCCACTTTTTCACCACGGCCGTGCTGCTAGACCCGTCGTCCGGCGCCGTCGCCGAGGGCCTGCTCGAGGGCACCACGGCCACCACCGGCGTCCTTGTCAACGCCACCACCATCATCTTTGCCTTTCCCGACCTGTCGATTGCTGCACCTGGCTCCTACACCATGCGCCTTGACGTCTACGGCATGTACCCCAACAGCACCGATGGCGCCACTCTGATTGCCCAGCTCGAGACGGACACCATCTCCGTCGGCGACGGCCCGGTAGCCAGTCAGCGGCCATGTAAGTCTTGTTCACTTCAAAGTCGCAAAGATTGACGTTGATGCTGACAATACGACGCTGAACCAGCATCATCAGAAGCGGCCATCATACAGCTGGCCAGAAACGCCGGGGTTCCACTATCGCCACCAGAGTGAAGCTGAAAAAAATTGGCAGAGCAAAAAGGCATGGCACTCGAGATGACACGTGAATGCGAAGCCCTGCCTGCTGTGTGCGTGTGTGCACCGAAAGAGTGGTGAACCATAGCTGACCAGGGGTTAGGATCATCCGTTGTTCATCGGATCGGACTTTTAGTCTCAGTTGAGCTATGGGACCTCGGACAAGGCCGATGAAGAAGGTCCAGCCAATCATGTCTCGCGGGCCTGGTGGCACAATTAATCATGGTTGCAGCGAAAATGGGGATGCAGTTTGTTGGGTTTCTGAGCATGGCATGCGGGCGCAATATGGGCAATGCAATCGACACAATTAATTCAAATATCAAAAAGTGCATTCAAAACAGCCTCCAAATTGACAGTGACAGAGAAAGAGTCGATCTTGACTCTTGTAGTGCAACCACGTTCCGGGTTATCTACTCAGTACACATCAGCGTGATTACCAGCCAACCAGCGTCCCGCGCATCTCCGAGGAGTGTCGGGGAGGGGGAGCCAAAACATTTCTCTTTAAACTGTTTCAAAACATGGTTCTTCTTGTCTATAAAGAAGCGACGACCAACCCGATGGTTGCACTGGGGTTCAGCTTGACCTTGCAAGTTGCGAGGAACAAACTTGCGAGTTGGTCTGAGACGAAAGAGTAAAGAAAGAAACTAAGAAAAAAAAAAAAACTCAGCCCACTCTCAGCTTCGTTTTTAGTGCGCCTACACCCTGTCTTGCTGAGCTGGAATCTTAGGCGCCCGGCTCCCTCCCTTCTGTCTCAATATCCGGGATATCCATTAGAAGCCAAGAAATGCTTCTGTTTGGCTCCGAACCAATCAGAATACTACTCGCAAGCTTTGAAATAACATTTTGAAAATTCTACCCTATAGAAATAATCAAGTCGCAGAATTGATAAAACTGCGAATGAAGAGCAGGAACAAGAACAAGCATCACGGTCACGTGCAAAAACTCACTGCGCACCGTCTTGCTTCTCCACACAGTGGGCGGCACAACAGAAACGTTTTGCGAGCCAAGTGATTCTACGATTTGAACAGGCCAGTGCGGAAGCCGAGAACACGTAATCGCTGCGGTCGCTATAAGTTTAGGATAAACCTTGGCTCACCGAAGCGTCGCCATGGTGTACTATTACACGTCCGCCGTGGTCGACCCGCCGGGCTTCATCTACGTCGGCAAGGACAAGTTTGAGAGTACGGATCCGTGAACCGCGTGTAGGACTAGATGTGACAAACTGACACCCCGACAAAGACGAGGACCTCATCAAATTCGGCTGGGACGAAGACGTCTGGTACGCATATATCCTCACCAAACTGTCCAAGACGTGCCTGCGATACTTGCTGGCTAACGCACCTCCAGGGTACGATGCACACAGCCCTTGTCTTCATCACCAGCGGCTGACCTTTGCAGTTTCACGTAGACAAGCTCTCCAGCGCACACATTTACCTCCGGATGAACGAGGACCAGCAATGGGACTCACTCCCCGAGAACCTCGTCATGGACCTTGCCCAGCTCACAAAAGCCAATTCCATCGAGGGTTCGTCTCCCACTCTCCGCACAACCTAAATCCATCACAGCTGACATGCAATTTCCTCCCAAGGTAACAAAAAAGACAACATCACCGTCATTTACACGCCCTGGTCCAACCTCAAAAAGGACGGCTCCATGGACATTGGCCAAGTCTCGTTTAAAAACCCACGTCTCGTCAAACGCATCCTCGTGCCGGAGCGCGAAAACGTCATCGTCAACCGGCTGAACAAGACCAAGACCGAGGTCAAGCAGCCGGATTTCAAGCAGCAAAAAGACGACCACGATAAAGAAAACCGTCGCAAAGCCAACGCCGCTCTGCAAATCAAGGTAAGCACTTTCTTTTTTTTTGGCCTCGCTTCGCTCGAAACGTGGGGAGAAAGGGAAAAGGAAAATGGGACTGTGCTAATGTGTTGGGATGCAGAAAAAGGAAGAGGCGCGACAGGCGCAGGAGTGGAAGGAGAAGAAATGGCAAAAGGAGCATGCGTATGATGATTTGTTTACAGAGGAGAATATGGAGATGCAGAGTAACCAGAACCGCAACGAGGATTGGGAGGATGATTTCATGTAGACTCTATCGACACTCTACAAGCATCAAAGCATCATTGTTCAACTGCCATTGCTAGGCAAAAGGGTAAGAAGGAATATGAGCATCATATAAAGCATGAAAGAGAAGAAGAAGAAGAATGAAGAAGTAAAAGAGAGTAGAACAGAAAGTAGAGTTGCTACCTAGCGACTAGGTAAAAAAGACAAAAAAATCCGGGACCAAGTCCTGGTTCAATCGCGTACTTATAGGAAAAGCCCGATGCGGGGGTCGAACCCGCAGCCTTGAGATTGTGGGTTCTCAATTAAGAGTCTCACGCTCTACCGATTGAGCTAACCAGGCAAATTCTGTAGTTGAATTCCCGGATGCTGGTTGACAACGAGGATGCTTATTAATTATTATAAAGGCTATAAAACAAGCACACTTTTAGTAGAATACCACAAGCCAGGGAAAATGCGCTAATTTCGGCAACCATTGTAGGCGCTGCGTCACTTTGTCTGTCCCGACGAGCCAAGACTGACGAACATGTTTATCAAGCTTTCTTTGGACTCTCTTTGACATGACCACCGTTTTTGGAGGATTAGGAACCAAAAATGGCGCGAGAGCCGTATGATCTCGCACGAGCCACTGAATATCCTCATTGTAAAAGGACCGTGCCGTCAATGGTCTTGCGACTGAACATTTGTGGATAGCTTGAGAGCATCCGGGCGACCCCCTTGCCATTGTCGCTACCCAGTATCAAAAGGCTATGAAATAATTGGTAACGCCAACTTTTGCGTAGAGAAAGGACTAGCTGGGCTTTCTTTTCGAATTGTACCAGCACTACTATTAGTCGCTGAGAATTCTGCTCAGTGGTGATTCTACATGGAGGGACTGATGCTCTGCGTGTTCCTCCTCATTTGATGTTTGTGTTACCGGCTTTGGAGGTCTTTGTCTTCTATCCGTGGAAGTAGCATGATTCTATATTACGAAGCGACCGCCAGCAATATGATGCGATCAATGTAGCCAGTCGTTCACTCACCTCAGTCATATCCTCGCGCATAGCCGGCTCGCTCGGATCTTGAGTACCTTGGTCACTTGTTATAATGGGTGTATCTCCGCTTCGCCGACACGACGCCCGATGAAGTGACTATACAGTCTATACCTATATGTCCTTTGGCCAACGTGACCCGCCACAAGCGCTTACTAATTCCAAACTCCAGTAGCTCAATCAAGGTTCAAATATGCATCAATATTGAGTGGAAAATAGCGTGACAGTTGTGCTAGCTAGCGCTAACACGGCACGCTTAAGTGACGCGATACGGACAGCCATGGCCGCCATTGGGTAAAAGTAGCGCGAGAATGCTCCAAGACAACACCGGGGTACACTTTGGCATCCTTGTAGACGCCGGTCCGAGATTAACAGCAGGAAACAAGTTTTGGACAGCTTGTATATGGTGAGCGTATCAGGTGCTACTCATGAGAGTTGGTCTGCGACTGTGACTCGGCCCAGCCTAGTCTCTTGCAAGGTTTCTGTTTAATGAGATGGCTATGAAAATAAGAGGCCCATCAATGAAGGTACTTATTATTACCACGACAGCAGTACAAGCGCTCTGAATGTATGCCACTCTCACATTGTCAAAATGCATTCATTATCAATCGAATGATATACTTTGTAAAGTCAATTGACACCCCAGAAACCCCTTGAAACCAGCAATTCGTATGCAATTTGCACAGCTACTCAGGAACTCCATTTACCCCCACGTAACCCCATGTAACCCCATGTAAAACTACCACGCTAGCAACGGTTCCAGATGATAGTCACTAAGAGAAGAATATTTAATTTTCTACCTTTCATATAAGACGGAGCCATGCTTGACTGGGCCGCATTGACAGTTGCTAATTATAACCACCTATACTGCTTCCCACGTAGACATTATACTCGGATGAGACGGTGAGAGGTAGGCTCATTCTGATAACTCGGCTCATTGAACCGCCGAGGAACGGGTGAACCATTGCCGATGCTTCTCACGATTGCCGACGAAACAGAAACCGCTGACGAAGAGCCACCCGACACCTTTTAGTATATGATCCGACGGCCTCCTCCGCACCGACAGTCCGGTGTCTGCAGTACCTGCATGAACCTTGTTCGTTAGTGCCGGGAGTTATATCTAGCCCTACAGCAGAACGTCGACCTAGACGTTCCGACGCCGGGATGACTGCGCCTCGCGAGCCATGACTCTTTGTGTTTTGACGCCGGGATCATTTACCTTTTGACGAATGGTTTCTTGGCTACCGAGTGTCGGAACACGGGTCTTGCATCTCTGTATGAAAATCATTACCTAATGCATAAACTGACCGCTGCTCGATAGCAGGGTTCTAACCTGGCCGACATACGATTAGTTGCAAACTTTATATGTATAAGAGAACATTTTGTCAGCTTGAATAGCCGAATCTGCCGCCTTATTGGCCAGCACAAGGCTGCCGATGAACCCGGCACAGAGCAGGCCACGTACAAGTTCTTGTCGTGGCTGTGCTGTCAAACTCTGACCCGGCTCATTTCGAGCGGCAATCGTTTTGCATCTACATTCCCGATGCATCTTACTTTCTTGGCTTGATACCGACGACTTGACAAGGCGGGCCGGGCCGGGCCATGTTCACGTTTGGCCGAGTCAATCCAGAACGGACAACGCTTTCATCCCAACCACAAATCAACGGCATCCTTTCTTACAAGTTTGTGAGAAGACGTGCCTGCGCATGATGTTAATAAGGTGGCGGGCGTTTGCGCCCCAGTGCAATGTGCCTGCACTGCCTGGTAATATGCAGCATGATAATTTAGGACAAGACTTGGAAGAGAATGCCGAGATGGATCCAGTATTGTTATCAAGCACATTGAGACGACGCATATCGAGCAGTATTATGATACCATCTTGACTCGCTTTTATAGCAGGGTACTCGAGAAGAGCATGTTGCTACGAATACTATCCTGTTGCGAGCAGCATACGGATTACCGAGTATAAAGACCTCTCGAGGGCCGCCCATTAGACAAACGATAGCAACAACAACATCTCTTCCTTAACACCAGAAAGCATCACTTACAACTCGCCCAGTCTTCAATATGCAGCCTCAGTTCATCCTCGCCACTCTCCTCGCCGGGTTCGCCGCCGCCCAAATCGACGAGTATCCCACGCACTTCTGCCCCAAGGGACAGGGGAAGCTCCAGACCGGCCCCTTGTGCATCGGCGATGACAACCAGAGCCTCGGCCCCGCCACGGAATGCCCAATCACCGTAAGAACCCCCCCCTTCTCTTTCTCCCCTTTGGCTTTTCCCTTTTGAAAGCAAACGAAAAGGGGTAAAAAAGACAAGAATGAAGAGGAGAGAAGCAGTCTTGTAAAAAGAAGCAAGAAAATACTAACCAATTGTTTTTCTTGCATCTTTTAGATTTGCAACAGAGCTGGTTGGTGCACACCTATTCCCGACGAGAACGGCTGCCTGGTCTGCCCCCCTGGCTGTTAGATACGACTCAAGCTTATTTCTGCGAGTCTCTGCGGCTATCTGCTTGCCCTCTTGTCCGAGATGCATGTATAGCTGCCGAGTACCTCAGCACATTCTCTAGCTCGAAAATATGTAATCTTTTTTTTTCCTTTGGAAAGTGGCATAGTTCGAGGACGTTTGCTCTGAATGACAAGCTGTTGAATGTTCCGCGACGCATAGTCACAACAAATCTTTTCCATGCGAGTATTTCTTCCTGGCGGTTTATGAAATAGGGGAGCAGTCAACGCACAAATCATCTTGAGCCTGATTAGGCTTGGATAACCATCCTCTTTACCGTTTATTCAACGCCTACAACCCCTCCCCGATAGGCTTCTTCCTCACAAGATGGATCTGCTCACAGTCAAGTTCAAGTAGTGAATTACATATATACCATTCACTTACATCTTCAAGTTTGAGACTCGATATAGCCTTCATGATCCAAGTCTCGCCAACGCAACCAACAAATACAATACGCTGGGTATTATCCTTCCCGCGCACGACCAAACACACTTTTTCCAAAAGGATTACACAAAATCGCCAAACCCACTCGACATCAAATACCACGCAAGACACCGTCAGTCCCACGCCATCCTGAACCGTCAACTACTCACATCGATGCCCTGCTTCATATTTACACCCATATTCAGCTCCGCCAGTCCCCTCGTCAGCCTCGTCATGCCCGTCGTCGTCGTCGGCGGCGGCGTCGTCGTCACCATCAACTTGGTCGCCGATACCTCTTCTTCCTCATTTGTTTCTTCCTCCTCCTTTGCCGCCTCCTCTCCCTGCCCCTCCCCCTGCCCCTCCAACATCACCACCGGCCCCCCGCCCGGAAGCCTCACGTCCCACGCATTCAGCGTCTGCGCTACATCCAGCAGCAGCACGTCCATCGGACACATGTACGCGACGCGCTTCCTTGCGCTCCACGCCAGTACGTGTCCGCACAGCGCCCCGTCCCCCGTCGCGACGATCCATGCGCCACTATCCCCCGGGATGCCCATCGCGGCGGGCCCCGCATCCGGACTTGCCACCTGGTACGTGTGGCTCGGGGAAACGCGTCCGTAAATCTTGACACTGCACAGCGCTGGCAGGATCTGTCCGTGCTGGAGGCCGCTCGTCCGCGCCACGCATCGCACCCGCTTCCCGGGGAGCAAGGTCGACGGCGCGAGCATGGTCGGCTGCTGGGGCAGACGAGCGTCGCTCCCGCGATTGTCGTCGAGTATGGCGTTGGAGGCGGGGAGACGGGCGTCGTCGAATTCAAACAGCGCCCAGTCGACTTCATGCACGAGGCCATTATCGCGGCGCCGTCGGATGCCGCTCGATGCGTAGACGGGGCCGAGGCTGAACGAATCGAGGTGATCCTCATCTTCCGTCTCGGCGCACGGGTAAAAGCCATCCTCGACGTCGTCCAGCGCCGGCTGCGTCACCACGTAGCCGTCGCCGCAGCCGGGCTCAATGCCGGGAATATCGCCGGGCTCCTCCTCGTCTTCTTCTTCGTCGCTCTCGTCGCCGTACTCGCTAGTAATGTCCGTTTCCGAATAAGGTTCCGATTCCGTGTCCGATAGCTCGTAGCCGTCATCATCATCATCACACTCGTCTGTGCTGTCGGATTGAGGAATGCTGTAGCCTGAAGGGATGGCCGCGCTGCGATGCGTCTCTGGGCCGCCGAAATCGCGGTCCGGGTCATCGAGCATGTGGTGCACCGTCATGCCGTACGTTTTGCCATCCACCACCACCAGCCCGCCAAAGCTGACCGGCGGCAGGTGTCGGTCGCCAATCCAGGCCCCTATACTGGCACCGCTGCACGGACGTTCCTGGTACTTTGAGTTGATCGCCTCAACCTCGTCGTCGTCGGTGGCTGTGGAACGATGGACCGAGTCGGATACGCGGCGGGACCGGAGAACGTGGCCGCGACACACTTTTAGGGCGAATCCAGTAGATCCGTCGAAAAGGTCGCCGACACGCTTCTTGAGGATGGCGCGCACCTTGCCGACGGACGAGCAGACAACCAGTACAGTAGGCTCCGTCTGCTGCGGGCTTAGGCCAATGGACTCGAGGGATATCTCGACAGATTCGGGATGCTTGCGGTAGAAATGGCGAAGAGCCTGGTTGATTTGCGGCATGAGAATCGTGTTCCACTTGTCAACCGCCTCGGCGGGTAGTGGCACTTGGGTGTACAGCTTGAGCTTGGGCTCCTTGCTCACAGGCCTCGGGGGAGTTGTAGACTGCCTTTGTGGCCTGTTTTCGCCACTGTCATATCTCGTCATGCCTTCAGAGGAGCCCACAGTCGTTTGCGCTTGTGAAGGCGACTGCAGAGACTTGGTCTTGAAATCACCCGACTCGTCCCAGCGCAGCGCCTCGTGCGCCTCTTCTTCCATCTCCGTGTTGAGCCTCTGCTCCAAGCCACTGACGCCATCCAGGATGCAGCACGTCTCGAGGAACCGGCTCACGCGCATCTGCACCTGCGATAGCAGCGTTTCGCCCGTGGTCTCGCCCGCAATCTCCAGGTCGACAGCCTCCCAGCACGCATGCACCGCTTTCGTGTACAGGCCGCCGCACTTGACCTTGAGTCGCTCCATGGCAGCCGCAAATGGAGCTTCGCTGGCATCCAACGGGAGCGTCTCAATGCTGGTCCACAGACCAATCGACAAGAGCATCAAGGATAGCGCATACAGCTCGAGCACGCGCTCATCAGTATTCTTCCCAAGAGGAGATGCAGAAGAATAGCGAGGGTCTAGTGGGTGATGCAGCGTATCGTCAGACTTTTCTTCCGAAAAAATGTCAAACGACGAGATGAGCGGCCGTCGTACGTCCACCACCGCATTCGGCGGTAGACCATTCATCTTGCCCTCGCTACAAAACGAAATGTTATCTCCTGTGAGTTTCCCATGCGTCACGCCCCGCGCATGCATGTCAAAGACGGTATTAGCAAGGTTATACGCGAGCCGAAACTTGGCCTCGAGCGGCGGCTCCATTGCCAGATCCGCCAGCAGCGTGCACAGAGTCACCACGTTGTGCGCCGCGCTCTTCTTGTAGCTGTCGAGAATGGCCGCGTCAAAGGGCGGCGGAAAGCGGTACACCAGCCCGAAGCGCGAGTTTTCCATGTCCTCAAAGTAGCCCAGCAGCCGCGGTAGGCCGGACCACGCGCCCGGTGCGCGCTGCGAGTCCTGCTGCAGGCCCGCAGACAGCCTCTCGAAGCGCGCCATCGGCGGCATAATGCCGGTGGTGGAATAGATTGGGTCAAACGCGGCGTACTCGAGGAGCAGCGGACCCCAGGGTGCGCGCGTGCGGCCCTGCGCCATGTCCGAGTACGCCGTCTTGCTCATGAGCACGACGGCGCGCTGCGAGGCGACGCTGGGGGCAAGATCCGTGGCTGGCAGGATTTCGGTCAGCTGCGCGGGGTCAATGACCTGCGGCGTCTGCATACGCGTCGGCTCAAACGCGCGAGACGCCTCGCTACCTGCTCCTTTATACAAGCCACCACCTTTCGAGACCCTCCTCATGGCCGCGCCACGCGTCCGCGACAAGTCGTACAGCGTGTCGACTGATGTCGCAAAGTCGCTGACCAGGTCCTCGAAGCGCGCGCGATCCCACTGCGCCAGCTTTTCTTTGTTTTTCGCCGCGTTTCCCGTACCGCCGGCACTGTTCCCGCCGGCGCCACTCAGCCAGAGCTGCTCGGCCTCGGCGAGAATGTCCTTGATGGTCGACATGATGCTGCCGACGACCTCGCTGAGGCCGGCGCGCGACAGCGACTCGTCAATCTCGGCGGCCTGGTGGGCGGGGTCGGACCACTCGAGGCCCCAGCTGACGAGGCGGTCCTTTTGAATGCGCAGCTTGCGGTGCAGCCCGGCGACGTCGGGGTCCTGCTGCTTCTCCCGGGGCACGGGCGCCTGCACGAAATCGCTCGACTTTTTGGTGTCGTTGTAAAGACGCGAAAGGCGCCGCTGAAAGGGCAGCTGAAAGCCGCCCGCGGGGAGTAGCGTCTCCATGTTGGGCAGGGTCGGGAAAGTATATCGTATGTGATGTGTGTTTGGTCAAGATGGATTCGCTCGTGTCTTGTAGGAAAGTTGTAGGTGTTTATCGGTGCCTGCAAAAGTGCCAGGCAGACGTATTCTGTAGTCGCACTCGGGCGGCAAGCGACAAGACAGACGGTTGCAGAAGAGCGGGTATCACGGCGGTTCGTCAATCCAATAGTCGGTGCCTAGAAGTCCCACGACATCTGTGCCATTCTTTGTCGCAGTCGGTCGCAGTTGTTTGGGCAGCTAGGTGTCGTCGTCGCATCAGCAACACGATGGTGACCGTACCTAAATAAACACCCGGGAACGCTGCGGATGAATACTTGGAAATAGTTGAAGAAGAGAAACTTCACATAACTGCCGAGGCGTGATTACGGAAATGCTGATGGCTGTTGCAGTGACGAATGCTGCTCCCCGCCAGTCCATCCCATCCTTCCCCCGCAAACCGAGCCTGCTGCGCCCCGGAACGGCTTTGGTTGGTCAGGAATACTGCTGCCTGGCCTGTGTCCCACCGGACGGCTGACAGACATTCAGCCTATTCTTCAGCCTACTTTATCAGCTCACTATTTGAAATCAATAATCAAATAGTCTAGATTAAACGATATACACGATAAAAATCATTTGCTTATTCGTATATACTTGAGAAAAAAAATTAGATGAAAAAGATAGGGCCACGCCCACTCAAAATACATATATACATGAACGACCCTTCGTTGCCTCTCTACTCATACTTAATCACGAAGCGGTTACCAACCGACGTGTCCCAGTCCTTTTCATTATTCGGATCGCCAAACACACGCAGCGCACGGATAATCAGTCGATACTTGCCCGGCGGCGCATAATTACCACTCTCGAGCTGCCCGTCCCAAGGACTCGTCACAGGGCCGCGACTGCTAAACAGCAGCGGGAAATCAAACGGCTGACCAATTGTCTTGTAGCCCTTGTACTCGTACGCGCCCTTGGGCGGGCACGTCGTCATGGGCTGCAGGTGGCCCGTGATGTTCTTGGAGCCGAGCGACATGTTGATGACAAACATGGGAAGACGCGTCTGGCCGGTGGCCTTACCGGGCGCGGGCAGTGAAAATGTCGTGTTGACGGGTAGCGCCTTTAGTTCTTTGTCGTTGCTCCACGAGATCCAGCTGGCGCCGGTGGGGTCGACGACGACGTGCTCCTTGAGCGAGCCCGACACGCCCTGGTACGGCATCGACAGCGACGTGCCGTCGGTGCCGTTGATGGTGACGTAGCCAGACCAGATGGGCAGGCGCTTAGGGTCGACACCCTCGGGCGGCGAGACAGTCACATCCACAGAGGCTGAGCTGCCCGCGGCAATCGTCAGCTTGTCCTGGCTGAAGCTGAGCTTGGCGTATGCGTCGACGGCCTCGTTGGGGAACGCCTTGACGTGGGTGCCCGACGTGCCGAGCGCGTACATGGTGTAGGCCGATACCTGGCTAATGTCGTAGCTGATTGACTCCTTGCCCGTGTTGCTGACCTTGAAGGTGAGTTTCTTGACAAAGTTGGCCGTGTCGTTAAAGGCGAGGTTGGACGGCTCCAGCAGCGTCGTGGCAAACGCCGCGTCGTAGATCTGCACCAGGCCGGCGCCCTGCTGCGGCACCGGAGCCAGCTTGCCGAGGAACTTTGTGTTGTCGTTGAAGAGCTGCGGGTTGGCGTTGGCGGACAGCAGGTTGGTGATGGTGGCGGGCGGCAGCTTCTTGCCGCGGACTTCGAGGAGCAGCGCTACCGATGCGGCCACAAAGGGCGTGGCCATGGACGTGCCTGACAGGACGGCCCAGGAGCCCTTGGCCGTGGGGTACGTGGACAGAATGTTACCGCCAGGTGCACCGACGTCGGGCTTGACAAAGAGCTCCCACGAGGGGCCCCAGGTGGTGAAGCTGCTAAGACCGCCGCCAGTGACTGTGTTTTGCTTGTAGGAAAGCACCTTGGCCGTCTTGGCCGAGCTGTTCATAGAGGCCGTTACCTTTTTGCCATCCTTGAGAAGGTTGATCAAAGTAACGCCGTCGTCTTGAGAAATGAGCGTGATACCCTTGGCCAAGGGCGTATTGGTGACGTCCATGGACAGAGGGGCGGGGGCATTATTGTAGATGATGACGTATTTGGCACCCTTGGCCGTGGCAAAGTTGACCTTGTCGTTAAAGGAGCAGGTGCCACGGTGGATGAGGACAATCTTGTCGCTCAGGTCGGGCGTGTCGGCGGGATAGGCCTTGCAGCCATCGTCGGCCTTTGTGGTGTCGTAGCTGCCGGCCCAGAGGTCCAGGGTGACGCCGTCCCAGGCATCCTTGGTGGAACCGGTGGTGAGGAGCTGCTGCTTGTAGCCGCCGTCGACGCTGTAGTAGTTGACGTTGGCGAGGGTGGGGGTGTCGGTGTTGTCAAACGAAGCCACGGCGACGGAGCCCTTGGCGGTAGATCCGCTGCTGGCAAAGAGCAGACCCTCGGTGCCTTCATTGCCGGCAGCAATGGTGCAGGGAACGCCGCGGGCGACAATGCGCGCGATGCTCAGCGCCCAGGGCTCGTCGACCCAGCCAGAGGGGCCGCCGATGGAGGCGGTGATGATATCGGAGCCGGCCTGGTAAGCCTTGTTGAAGGAGGAGATGAGAACGTCGGTGCCGGTGCTGCCGGAGCAGCCAAAGACCTTGTAGGCGCCAAGAGTGACGTCGGGCGCCGTGCCGGTAAAGTTGTACTCGTTGGGCTGGGCGGCGATGATGCCGGCGACGTGGCTGCCGTGGCCGCCGCAGTCCATGGGGTCGTTGTCAGGCACGGGGCGGTAGTTTCCGTTGCTGCCGTAGGCATCACCGACCAAGTCGTAGCCGTAGCCTACTAGACAGCCCTCGCCAAAGCAGCGACCGAGGGCGGGATGTTTATAGTCAATCTGGAGGGTCAGTACCAAAGCCTGAGGAAGGACATGTTTTATGGATCAGCGACTTACACCAGTGTCAACAACGGCAACCTTGATGCCGCGGCCCTTGTAACCCTTGGCACGCATCTTGTCAATCTGACCCATGCGCTGGGCACTGCTAATGGGTTCGGCGGTATCGCGGGAGTCGATGGTGCTCGCTCCGCTCTTGTCGATCAGCGCCTCCAGGCCCTCGGTGGCCACCCACTCAATGGTCGGGTCGGGACGGGGCACCAGCTTGACGGGCCAGATGTTCTTGACGGCGGGTAGGGAGGCGAGCGTCTTGGCCTTTTCATCGGCAGAGTTGACGTCGTTGAGCTGAATAGAGACGCCCTTGAACAGCTCAAAGTCGAGGTCGACGCGGACAGTGGCATCTTGGGCGACTTCACTAACGGCGGCCTTGCTGTTCTGCGTGTTTGTTAGCGCCTCTTCTTTTCTTCTTCCTCTTTTTTTCTTCCTTTTTTCCTTTCAAGTGCAAATCCAGCAGAAGCAACGTACCGAACCCTCTTTAAACTCAATGATGAAAGCACCGGGAATGGCGGGCTGTTCCTTGCCGATCTGGGCGTCCTGACCAACAACCGCCGTGGCGGCAAGAGCCAGGAGCGTCAGAAGCGCAGAGGTTCTGACCATGGTTGCGGCTGCTACTGCTGCAAGTCTGGTAGAAAAAGAGAGACTGCAACTTGCTACCAAGTTGGATGGGAGAGAACGAGAGTATGACGGCCTCGGTGGTGAGAGCTATCTGGGCGCACGGCCATCTATATAGTGGCCATGGTCCGTCTGCGTATTATCGCGTTCCCTCCCCCCCTCTCAGCGCCTCCAACAGCACATGGTCACCACTTCACAAGGTCCGGGGACGAGCTTACCCATGTTCCTTATCCACTTGGGCGAGCGCCTTGCAGCCGCAGACGCATCCCGTCTGGGCAGGTCGACAAATTACGTTTGGGGGCAGTACCAAGTTGCATAAGTGCGTGGTACGAGAATGCGGGTGCTTGGCTTTTCTGTACATGGCCGTCGTAAACCATGGCTGTGCCATGCCTGTATAACCCCTTTGCCTTTGGCCCGAGATAGAGGCCATCTAATAATTGGCGCCGCCAGCGAAATTAGTGCGCACGCTATCTGGTTAAGGACCTACCCCATTGGGCAAGATGGTGTCCCTTTCAGACATGGGCAAACAGAAATGACTTGCACAGGCGGGCGTGAGGCCTCGACTGTGGGTGCCAGCGAGGCTGCGAGATTTATTCAGCCAGCCGCGTCGCTGATGCTCCGTCAACCAGCAGATTATTGCAGTAAGCTGCGGGGTACATAGCAGCTGCTGACCTCGCTGTCTGTTCGGCGGCGGTGTTTCTTGCAGTCAGGCTCGCCCCCGAGGGTCAGCAGGACAGCAACATAGCAAGTTGGCAGCATGGCAATCATTACTTTGTAGACAAACTCTATCGCAGTCTTGAGCTGCTAGGACTGTCCTGGAGGCAACTAGTCAGGGCGTGACGCCGCTAGTGACTCTCCTGTAGTCCCCGAATTAAACCATGCTCTCGGCTGCACAACCACGCGCGCGTGTCAGCTTGTCGTTGTCAGATCAGCGCCATGGCCAGTCAGTCATGTGTACGTAAACATCAGCGCTGTACGGAGTACATGGGAGTTTCCATTAGTCGACATTCAATTGTAGCGCTCAGCCACAGGTACTTTTCGACGAAAGGATGAGGAGGCTTACAGCGTAGCTACAGCGTAGCTACAGCGTAGCTACAGCGTCAAAAACGCCTCTGCGGTCAACGCACCAGAGTGCAGCATTGGGGACGCTTCGCCAGCTCGATTCCACTCACCTTACGTACATATCTGTAAGGTTTATGTTCCTGACCATGTGGGCATCGCGTGCGGGGACACGGGCCTGTCTGGTTTGGGTAGGTCTGCACTGCTGGGCTCTCGCCAGCCGGGAAGTATTTCTCGTACTAATACGGAGTAGTTTCTTGACCGATAGGCGTGGACCTGATTGGGCTCGAGCGCATCCATTGCCGCGCTCGCAAGGGTACGCGAGACTCATTGGGCGACCCCTGGTCTGCGCGCGGACGACTGCCACGCCCGCAACAAGGTTGGATGGCTAAGACATGTTTCTGTCTGCTACAGGCCGCACAGGGCTAGTTATCCGTAACATTGTTTCTTCAGCGGTCTGAGCAGAGCTACCACTGTTGCGACGGAGATTTGTTGGTTTTCTAGTAGTATCGTTTGCCCGACTTTTCAGCGGCGAAAAAAGTGCAGATGGGGCGGCCAAGGTGCGAAAAAAGCAACTATTTACACGTCATTAGTAAAAATGAAATACTGATGATGAGCAGCAGCACTAACGTCTTGGCCTTCTCCGCAGGTGGCGGCCGGGCACTTCTGAAGCGCCACTTCCGGAAAAGAGGGCTGGGGCCTCTTTTTCGATGGCGAGCCCAATCTCACGTCCGTCCACAATCGAGGGTGTGACAGAAAGTTTGTGTGATCCCTGCTTATCTGGGTGGTAGCTTTGCTGCTGAATGACTTCGCATCGCTGCTGAGAACAATTGGCACTCAATGACTGGAATTCGGCTCTCTTTTGCCCTCGAGCATAGGGCACCGCCAGATCCGTACATCTCACTTCCCCCGCAAAGGACCTTTTGATCCATGTGATCCTTGTTATCTTGGAGGGCAACGAATACGATCCGAGGTGTTATAGACAGGCATTGTGCCTGTGGCGGCGACCGGCGGCTTGCATTGCGCTCCACCACCCAGTCATCACAAGGAGGACCGCTGCCGATACGCAAAGGTTCCCCGAATCTTGGCAGATGCCCCAGAGCTGGGCATTCATGCTCTCTGACTCTGTTTTTTTTTTACTTTGCGATCACATCGTGTTTCACCTGCATGGGAAAACCCAGAGATCATCACCACTCCACCACGTTCGGCAACTTCCAGTGTTGCAGCAAAGGGGGGCTTGTCTCTCAACTCGGTTCGAAACACGAATTAAGCGTAAAAACAAGGACGGCAATGATGCCATTTTCCCTTGTGCGTAGGGTGATGCCGAGCCTTGAAGCAGCTTCCTCTTTGGACTTGCGGCCCGCATGTGGGCTGCTGCTGGCGTCCCAGGGGCTCGCTCGTTCCGTCTCCGCAGTCGCTCCGCGCCGCCTATAATCCGGCACTGTTATCACACGGGTCATGGCATAAAAGCTGTGTTTGTTCTTGGCCTCCTCCCGAGCTTGATGTAGTAGGAGCGCGAGTGGCTCAGCTGGACATGCAGAGCGCAAGAGTTGAACGCGAAATTGCATGCAGAGTGATTAGGCAGGTGGAAGAAGGGGGCCTGGACCTTGACAGGTGGACCGGTACGAGGTGAAAAGTAACTAGGGTCATCAGTAATTCGCTGAGCACAGGTTGTTTATCTGCCAGGCACTCTCGACTTTTCGAGTGCGTCTTGTTGAGAACCGAGTCATGGCTTGCCAATCGACTTGTTGTAGCTGCCGAGTGTACCAGTAAACGGCAAGAAAATTGGAAGCGTGGTGATGAACCCACTTCGGCACGTTTACATGGAGTCGGCGTTTGCGTATCATCCAGGTACCTACGGATTATGGCTCAAGATTCTGGAGGGAAATTCAGTTGAATACCTGAGAGAACCAATTCTTATGTAAGCTGCCTTTTCCTCTCCCAGGCCTAACGAGCCAATTCTTCGCGCCGATCGAATTGCATGGCAATACTGCGGCCAGCGAATCGCATGAATACTACGATTGGAGAGAATTCAAAAATCTGCATTAATGTACTCTCAAATGAAATCTCTATTCCTGTCTCTACTCTTTCTTTCACTTTTGAAGTCCTCATGTCTACTGTCCATCTCTCGGTCCCTTCATCGCATTGTTGCACCAGCTAAGTCATTATCGCGACGCAACCTCCCCTCAACTCGATCATCTACCTCAAAACAATAACAATCTTTTCTTAACCAGAAGTATTGAGCTTTACCCCATATCTCAAGAAACTCACCATTTACCTACAATGCATCTCCCACCACACAGCCAATTCCCATCGCCAGATTGCAAAGCCGCCCCACACCTATCCTCGGCCAGCGTCGGCAAATCCACGGCCGCGCCAAGATATCCTGAATAATCATTTTCAACCACTCACTCAGTCTCCTCACCACCATCACCCTCAACTAATCTCTCGCGCCTCCTCCTCCTCCGCAACCAATACCGACAGAATCCACATCACACATCACAATGCTTCCTTCAAGTCTATGCGCCGCTTGCCGCCGCGTCGCTATTCTCGCGCGCCCTCTCCTCACTACCACCACCATCACCACCACCTCCCGACCATCCGTCCTCGCGCGCCAAAACCACCAGCGCCTCATCTCCCTCTCACCGCGCCGTCTATACTCCTCCGCCGCCGCCTCCTCACCTATACCACCAGAAACACCCAGCATGTCCCCCGCCGAGACCGCCATCGCCCAGCTCCTCACCGACTCCCTGTCCCCCTCCGCCGTGCTCGTGCAGGACGTGTCGGGCGGCTGCGGCAGCATGTATGCGATTGAAATCGAGGCCGAGGCGTTTCGCGGACAAACGATACTCAAGCAGCAGCGCATGGTAAATGCGGCGCTGGGAGACGTGGTGAAGAGTTGGCACGGCGTGCAGATTCGCACGAGGGTGCCCGGTTCATGATCGCAACGAAGCACGCGGGCATGTACATGAACAAGAAGGGACAGGAAAAAATGCGGCAAGGGGCAGAGGTCTGGCGAATAGGCATGGATGGGTATCAAGCATGCATGTACGAGATGGAGAACCGGCTCGCCGAGGATGACGATAGTCGACGTGTATCAACAACTAGACAAATGTATATTAAACCACCCACACATAAACGTGGCATTCACCTCAACATACCGCCTGCTTTTGCTATCTACGGGCCATTTGGCGACGATAGATGCTCAACGTTGCTCAAAGCAACTGTTGCCCTTGTCAATCTACCTTCCTACGGTTCACACGCATATCTGACTTTGATAATCAATAGAGCATTAACATAAATACGTAGCTATGACAAACAGAACTCCATCAACGTACAACCCACCATCTATCATTAAGTATATGCTTTGTTTTTCTTTTTTTCTTTTCTTTTTTGGCCTTGTTCTTTGTCCTGCTCCTTTCGTCTCTTCGGGATTACTCCTTCAAAAACTTGAGAATAGCATCACGCTCCTCTAGAGGCATAACGCGGAGCACCTCCCGAATCCCCTTGAAACCCGCCTCCTTGTTGCGCCGCACCACCTCGGCCAGCTCACCCGATAGCTTGTCTGCCTTGAGCGCCTCAACCTTCTCGCCAATCGTCCGGCGCTCCTTTTCGTACCACTCTGCCACCGCTTGGTCGTCCTTGTCCCACTTCTCAATCTTTGACCAGCTCTTGAGCAGCTCTAGGTTGCGGTCGCGTGCCTCATTCGTCTTGATCAGCGAGTCCTTCTGATTAGCCGTCAGCATGGTGCTGGTCATGTGGCGCAGCATGTACTCCTCGCTGAGACGGCGGCGCACGCGCCAGTAAAAGAAGCGGCGAGCGTTGGACCACTCCAGCACCTCGCGGATCGCACCCTTGGCCTTCATGCGGCCTGCCCGGTCGTGGAGATCGGCAAATTGAATGGCAATCTGCGAGTACACTGGGAGCAGCAGGCGCTCGCGTGCGGCCATTTCGGTCTCGATCTCCTCCTTCTCCTCCTTGGACGTGTTGGGGTCCGCCAGGTTCTTCTTCAGCTGCGCGTACGTCTCGTCCATGCGCGTCATCGTCTCAAGTTGCTTTTCCTTACGATACTTGATACCAATGATACCCTCGGGCTCCAGCACACCACCACGCGCCTCTTCATCGGCATACATCTCCATAACAGTGGGGTTAATGGTGGGATCAACGACGACCCACGAACCACCACGGAGCTCGCCGTGAGGAGGAATGTACACAAAGATGGGCTGCTCATACTTGACGAGGGCGTCAACAATGAACGAACCGTACTTGAGCACTTCGTTGTACATGTCGCGCTGACCACCAGAGAATCCACGCCAGTTGGCGAGGATCATCAGTGGCAGCTGCTCACCATTATTAAAGTCGTTGATGGCCTGGGCAGTCTTGAATGCAGAGTTGGGATACCAGACACCTCCTGCCTCGTTGCTAACCTGTTCGATAGAGTCGGGGTTGGCGGGGTCAGCGGGGGTGGTGTTCTCGACGCTGCGAGTCTCGACAGCAATGACACCCATCGGGATGCCACCGATACGAGCACGACCGACGACGACGGTGCGGGCCCAGCCTCCCAGAGTCTCGACAAACGAATCCTTGTCAAAGAGACCGCCCTGGAAGCCAGTCTCGTCCTGCTTACCGGCAATCATCCAGCGAACATCATAAGGCTGCTTCTGGGGAGGCGAATAAGCGACATCGCGGTCCCAGGTGTCGGTGCTAGGGCTGACGGGGATGGGAGCGTTGCGCTTCTCGGGAACATACGACATCCACTCAACAATGCGCGAGACACCTTCAAAGTCGTCGTTGGCAGTCATGTGAGAAACACCGTTGCGGTACATGATCTGGGTGCCACCAAGCTGCAGGTTGGAAGTGTAGACCTCGCGACCAAGCAGATTGTTCAAAGCAGGGGCACCAGTGAGAATGATGGGCTGGCCCTCTACCTGGACAGCACGCTGACCAAGACGGACGAGGTAAGCACCGATACCAACCGAACGACAGGTAACCAGGGTCACGGTAAAGATGTCGTTGTAAGCACGACTTGTGGCACCGGCAATCAGACCAGAGCCACGCAGACACTCAACACCGAGGCCATCCTCCTTACCAACAATGGTGACGATGCGGTGGCGCTTCTCACCAGCCTCGGAAATCTCTTCGGTGATGACATCGTTCTTGAAGCGTTCCTTGTCAGCCTGATCAAGATACAGATAACGGAATCCCTTGTCCTGCTTGGTGACATCGTTCCAGGCAACCTTGAAATAAGGCATCAGCTCGTCAGCGAGACCAATACGGGCACCAGAGTTGGCCGACAGGTAGATGCGAGGAATTCCCAGTTTGCGGGCCAGCTCAGTGCACTTGTTGAAGAAATTATCTTCCTTGGGACCGAATGAACCAATCTGGTAGGTAATGTCGTTGGCGACAACAATGAAGCGACGGCCGCTAGGGTACTCGGGAGTGCGAGCGCGGATGATCCACCCAACCATGCCGCACTTGTTGGTGCCGGGCTCACGGTTGACTTCCTCCAGGTTGTCCTTGTCATCGAGAACCAGCTCGGTGAACGAGATGCAGTTGCCCGTCTTGGGCTGATGGGCAGCAAGTGCAGGCTGGCTTTTAACCGCCTTGACCCAGCTGTTCTGAATGGCCTGGCGGAAGAGCTCAGGAAAGTCGTACACGTACTGGGTACCAATGAGATGAGCCTTGTAACGCTTGGGTTGATCCCAGTTCTTCGTGGCATAGGGAGTGTTGACAGGCAGAAGATGCATGGGGCCCTTCTCCTTGGTACCACCGATGCTGTGGAATACCCACTCGCCCTTTTCAGATTTGCGCTCAGCGTACAGGTCGACGTCAACGACGTAGCCAGAGGTATTGGTGATGCCAATACGCAGAGGGTAGGGCAGACCAGTCTTGGGGTCTGTGCAGATGATGCGAATTTCCACGTTAGAAACGCGCAGTCTCCAACCACGGGCACCGAAGCGGTCAAGGAAACCCTGGAGGCTGTGTTCAACTTGCGAGGGAGCAAGCTGGAACACGGGGCTAAAGTTCATGAAGATATGATTCATGTCCGTGTTGTTGCTGCCAATGATTTCGAGAGCGTCAAAGATGTCATTGACAACGCGGTCAGCCTCAGAGATGAGATATTCGGCCGTGGGAATCTCATCACGAAGACGGCCGGGGCGGATGACGGCACGAGTAAAGTAGCGCTTGTCCGAATCAGCAGCCTTACCAACACCCTCGTACACGTGAATATTTTTATTCTCGGTAAAGACGGGCTTGATGTTAAACTTGGACAGACGAGAAAGCTCGAGCTGGAAAGCGAGAGCGGGCTCACTGTGACGGATGCTGTCATCTTCCTCGTAGTGAGGTCCACGGAAAGTGTAGTAGCCAGGGTACGAGCCGTCACTGTGGCCGCAGATGAAGGTCAGGCGACGCACACCACAGGCGAGGAGCTCCTCCTTGAACTGGGCAACGATGGGGCGGATTCGGGCGAGTGTTTCCTCATCATCCTGGCTTTCGGCATCACGGACTGCAATATTGATAACGGCGCTCAGGTCATCAGTGGTGCCGCGAGGAGTAGAGGGCTGGGCAGGTTTGCGCTTGCCGCTAAGGTCCGCAATGAGGCCAGAGGGGTTGGTCTGGCGGTTCCGCTTGAGCTGGTAAGCAATTGCCTCGAGGGCTTTCTGCAGCAGGTCATCTGCCTCGTCAATGTACTTGCAAGGAACAATGACACCGATACGGTTAGGCTCGTCGGCAATCTTGGCATCGAGGTAGGACATATCACTAATGGAGTAGATGCGCTTGGAACTACCAAACTCGTTGCCAAGAGGCGTGCCAGGAGCGGAGGGAGCAGCGGACTGAATAGGCAGGCCATACTCGGCCTCACCAAGCTTGCGAAGCTTAAAGTCCCAAGAGATGAAGAGAGGGTTGTCGCTCTCGTCAGAGTGGTAGTTGACCTTGTTGAGGATGTAGGCACGGTAAGCGCGGCGAATGTAGACTTCAAGCGAGGCGACCGACACCCAGGGGTCTTCGTTGCCAAAGAAGAGGGTGAGGACATCGAATACAGTGTACTTGGAGTCGACAACCTCCTTGATGACGTCGAGGCTAGGCTCACGGTGGTCCCAGCCGCTTTCACCGTAGCGAGACTCGATCACGGAGGAGCGAAGAATATGCTCCATTTGCGAGGTACGCTCCTCGAGTGAAGGCAGAGCGCACTGAATCATAATCTCACGAGCCTTGAGAGAAACCTTGGAAGTAGTGCGCGAGCTAAGCTCAGTAAGCTTGCGAAGAGTATCGCGGAGGTACTTGCCAACATTGCCAACGTTGGGCTTATTGGGACGGTACTCGTCGAGGATGGCCAGGATGAGGGCCGCCTTGGCACTGACACGGCTGTGGGAGAGGGCAATGTGGACGACCTTGTTGATGTTGTCCTTGTTCTGTTCGCGAAGCTGGAGAATGACATTTTCCTCCTGACCGCTTCCGCGGAAGAGGCTCTCGACGTCGCAGAAGGACTCAAGCAGGCCGCGGATAAAATTCAACTCACGGACCTTTTGGCCGTCGGCATAATTGTCCAAAATGAGCGTCAAAGGGGCCAGGGTGCCGCGGAGCAGGTCAGCATCGGAGGCGGCAACATTGTCCTCGAGGAACTTGTGAAAGGCCTTTTGAAGAGGGCGAGCAGGGAACTCAGTCTGGCGGGCCTTGGCACGCTCGACAATCTGGGTAAATTGAGCATCCAGCTTCTGGGGCATTCTGGAGTGCAAAGCAGAGAACTGGGCGCTCCACTCGCTGTACGGAAGCTCAGGGTTGCGCAGGACCTCGATGAGCTCCTTGAGAGTGGCCTGCATAACGACCGAGTTGTCATAACCGAGCAGAATATTATTGATGATATTGTGGAGAAGCTGGAAGCGCTGAGCAGGTTTCGCACCGAGATCAACGGGGTCACCCAAGGTGGGCAGCTTGTCAACAAAGCTTTGGGCCTGCTTGACGCGGCTGGGGTCATCGAGGGCCAGTATACCGAGGATGTCACCAGCTTCGAGAGTAGTACCAGGTTGTTTCATGAGCTGGACAATACCGGCCTCCTGAGCGACGAGAGGCATGTACATCTTCATGACCTCAACTTCAGCATAAGTGGCGCCGGCCTTGATGTGAGCGCCATTTTCGACCGTGTACTTGACAAGCTTGCCAGGACTGGGGGTACGCAACTGGGTAGGGTCGTTTTCCTGCTCCAAAAGACACGTCTTGCTGTCAACAGACAGGCGGGTGGCGCCGACTTCTTCCTTCCAGTAAACGTTGTGCGAGTGACCGTCAAGCAGAATCAGGAGACCACCGTCAGAGAGGGCACGGACGCCGACAGAGCACTTCGAGCCATTGATGAACAAGTTGTAGCTGTCCGGACTGGAGCGAGTGGCAGTAAACTTGTAGCGAAAGCCCTCGTAGATAAAATCAAGGTTGAAGACGGTGCGCATAATGTCCTTGGAGGGAACCTGACCCTTTTCGAGACCGGCGCGGTACTCGGCCATGCAAGCCTCCGAGGCAATATGAGCCTTGGTGGTGGCACCACAGATGACGGCGAGCATGGTGTCAGGGCGCTCAGCTGTCAGTCGCTTGGAGATGAGCTCGTCAAGCCAGCCGGTGGAAATCGTGTTGTCCTCAAAGTCTTCTGTCTCGAGCAGCTTGATGAGGTACTCGACGGTGGTTCTGAAGTCACCGCGAATGCTCAGCTCTTTGAGGGCAACAACCATGTGCTTTCTCGAGGCGGCTCGGTTCTCACCGTAAGCAAAGATGTGGCCAAACTGTGAGTCGGAAAAGGAGTGAATACCACCCTGGGTACCGACGGAGAAGTAACCCCAGACATTAGAGGAGGAACGGAAGTTGAGATCGTGCAAAACACCGTTGGAAGGCTTGAAGCCCTCACCGGGATCTTCCGAGGTGATACGGCAGGCCGTGGTGTGGCCACGAGGCTTGGGGCGTCGCTGGATCTCGCCAGCGCCCTCATTTTCAAAGTTAAAGTCGATTTCAGTGGTGGCCTTTGTGTCGACGCCGTATAGTAGACGAATGTCACGGATTCTGTGAAGGGGCAGACCCATGGCTATCTGGAGCTGAGCGGCGGGCAGGTTGACGCCGGTAACCATTTCAGTGGTGGGATGCTCGACCTGGAGACGGGGGTTGAGCTCGAGAAAGTAGAATTTGTCGTCGGCGTGAGAGTAGAGGTACTCGACGGTACCAGCTGAGACGTAGCCGACGAGCTTTCCGAGACGAACGGCGGCGTTCTCCATGGCCTTGAAGGTGTTGGCGTTGGCAATGGTGACGGGAGCCTCTTCGATGATCTTTTGATGGCGACGCTGGACGGAGCAGTCACGGCCAAAGAGAGAGATGTTGTTGCCGTACTGATCGGCGAGAAGCTGGACTTCCAAATGTCTGGCATTACCGGCGAGCTTCATGATGAAGATGGGAGAGCCGGGAATTTCGCTAGCGGCAGCCTTGTAGAGGGACTCAAAGTCTTCCTCGTTGGTGACTTTGCGAATACCTTTGCCACCACCACCCTCGGAGGCCTTGACCATGATGGGGAAGCCAATCTCCTTGGCCTTTTGCAACCCCTCCTGCCACGAGGTAACGCAGCCCTTGGAGTAGACGTCGTCGGTGACGGTTACAATGCCCTTGTTGTCGACCTCGACCTGGTCGACGCCGGTACCGGACCAGGGAATACAGGGGACCTTGGCGTGCTGGGCAACGATTGTGGAGGAGATTTTGTCACCTAGCGAGCGCATGGCGGAGCCAGGGGGTCCGATGAAGACAATTTTCTTGGGAGAGGCGGCGAGAGACTCGGGAAGTTTGGGGTTCTCAGAAGCATGGCCCCTGGAGTTGTTAGCATGTTGGTACACTTGAGAGGCTGTGCAAATGGAAAAGTCGAGGCCGAGATTGTGTGTTGGTGATCTAAGAGTGTGACATACCATCCAGCCCAGACGGCGTGAACATTCATACGCTCGGCAATATCGACAATGAGCTCAACGTTGGCGTAATTGTGATTGTTTGTGCCACCGGGAACCTCGACATAGTGGTCGGCCATGCGGATATAGTCGGCGTTGGCTTGTAGATCCTCGGGGGTGGCCATGACGGTGAAGTGTATGGCGCGCTCGTCGCCAAACATCTCGTAGGCCCATTTTCGGACGGAACGAATCTCCTTGACGGCAGCGATACCGTTGTTGGCAATCAGAACCTGGAGAATTGTTAGGCGTCCGGAATTTAATCGGTGCCCATTATGGCGTATCGCGTGGCAGAGTGAAGGAACTTACGTTTGTGATGACGGTGTGACCGTCGTGCTGGGCCACAAAGTCCCTGACCTTGCTCGCAGCGGCATTTTCTAGGCTGTTGCCGCCAATAAAGTGAGGAGCAATGCTATGCTTCTCGGCATATGAGGCGTGGCCGTTGGCGCCATTTGTGGACTCGGAAGCCATGGCGACGGATGTGTATGTATGTAGAAGTTGTCGTGGGGAGAGGAAAGGGCGGATCTTGGCGGTCGTTGATTGCGTAGCGACCAGGAAGCTTGCTCAGGGCTTCATGGGAGAATGGCAAAGCAAGGGCTAGGCGAAGAGAGAAGAAAGAGTCGGTAGAAGACGGACGAAATGTCGCGGTTGCGCCGAGAAGAGCAGACAATGTCGGTTTCGGGGTGGTGGGAGGAAGAAGTAGAAACCTAGGCTGGCAGAGAGAATCAATATACAGAAGCGTGAATTACAGCAGCCATGCAGGTGCTGGGAAGAATTAAGGATAAAGAGGATTGGCAGGGTCGTGGAGAAGCTGCAGCAGCCGTTGAAGGGTGGATGAGGAGGATGGGATTGGGAGAGAAGAGAAGAGGCTTTGAAAGGGAATGTCGCGGGAGCTTTTTCTTGGAGGGACAAGCAAACGGCAGCAGGTCGCTGCAAGTCTCCGCAAGTACTGGCAAGTACTAGCACATACCCAAACACGAGACGAGGGACCGCTTCGAGACTTCGGAGTGACCAGAGGGGCGTGTAGAGGGGAGCTTGCGATGGGGGTGAATTGCTGAAAAATGCGCCAAAAATCGCTAAAGCTGGAGAAAAAATTGGCTCAAGAAGGGGTAAGTGTACTCGAAGTAATTATACACCTTTAGATGGTGAAGAAATTATGTCAAAATGCTGAAGAGGTGAAATAGAAAGAACCGTACCCCAAGGTAGCTCGCAAGGAAGCCAATGACGCTAGCGGCCGGCCAAATTAATAGGCAAGAAGGACGGCTTCTTTTTTTGATCTGTTGGGGTTCCGAAAAGTCAGACGGCACCTCTTTTCAAGTTGGGACTCTTTTTGGGGAAGGTGGAGCGCCAGGCAATTTTCTCATCTCTCTCATCTCTCTCATTTCTTCATCCCACATCTTCCAGTCTCTCATTTGGAAGCTGCCTCTGTACATGACCAGCCTGTTTGTCCAGTCTTATGGCAATCACCGCGAAGCCAGCGGGGACGAGCTTCGTCACTGCGCTCAGGGCCCAGTTCCAGCCGCAGCAACACCAGCGGATAATTCCCCCAACCCACCACGGATTACTCGCCAACTGACAGCGCTGCCGTAATCACCGCAGCTATCCCCTTTCAGCTCAGCCAGCGAGTGGTCGCGGGGCCAGTGTCACAATTGACCGTTCGGGCTGTTTCACGCCGCCCCCCGAGTCAAGGACGACCCGGAAAAGGGCCAAGCGATGAATTAATGAGCTCCGGGCGGCTGCTTTACAGCGCATTCTGTCGGGGTTTTCGGAAAAGCCGTTCTTACTAGCGCCGATAAGAAGCTTGGACAAGGTTCCGTTGGTCGAGAATGCGCCTTCGTCTTTCTTTCCGACTTCCTTTGTAGCCATGACATCCGAGAGAGCAGACAAGGTCCACAGAGAGAGAGAGAGAGAGAGAGAGAGAGAGAGAAATCGACTGGCTTCCATATTGTATTGACATCATCACTTACCAGTCTCGTCGTAGTGTCGTCGTGGGGGCAGTCTAGTATCGAAATAATCGCTTCGAGGGAACAAGAAATGTACAAAAATAGAAGACGACGAGATGATTCAAACAGTCTATCAGAAAAATGGTAGGAAAGAGGAAAAGAGAAAGACAGCCGCAGACGAGGCATAAGAAGGCGCTCTGAGGATTATGTATACCCTCTCAGCTTGACTGTCAGAAAGGCGAGCTATGTATCCGTGCACGCCCCCGGCCTGGTCTGCCCAGCTATCCGGCAGCTATTGGAAGACGAACGTCGGAGTGTAATCAGGAACAGCTTGATACTACTCAGATAATCCGTACTAGTTACAGACATGGAGCTCCGAAACGTAACAACTGCACGTAAGCAGGTCCAGAGGCACTGGAAGCTGATAGCAGCCTCGCCGTGACGGGGTGTGTGAAGTGAATGTAGGGTGGAGATGCTACTCCCTGCATCAACGTAACTTGCTGCAGAGGGTAAATCGAGCATTTCTTCTTCCTCCATGTACCATGCAAAAGAGTCTACAATATCTCCGACACATGAACGAAGAACCTGACAGCGGCGGCCAGAATCACATTGCTGCGTCTAGAAACTTGAGAGAGTCCCAAGGAGGGGGTGTACCAGTAAGTCAACCAGATGCACATGCACAAATGCATGCACAAATACATGCACTAAATCTAGTGCTAATTATGCATCCTGATTGGGGCTTCTTTTGATGAATCCCAACACGGCATGCGATATCAGATCGGAAGAAAAAAAAAGTCCCACGGTAACGGGTGCCAAGCGAGCTGACATCTATGCAAAACTGTAATTCAATTTAGTTGGCCTCGCCACCTTGTATGCTGCACGAAGAACCTGAGAAGCCAACACTCAAGTGCATAGCATCTCGGTCAACACCACTCGAGTCCCGGCGAAAACGACAAATGAAGTCGGAAGAAAAAAAAGAAAAAATTCGCAGCTCAAGTTTCCGCAACTTTACCCTCTTTTCATCATCCAATAGGCCCTCTCCCTTTTCCAACTCATCATGACCATTCATCCTGTTTCTGCGCTTCCCAATTGTTGAGTCCCCCCGCCCCGGCGCCCCACCCCTTGCGGCTCTCCGATTTTTGCCTCCCCCAACATGCATGGCAACCAAGAAAGTATTATTTTCCAAGAGCCGCCCGCCAAATGCCAGGGCAATAAGACTAATAGTTCCATTGTCCAACTCCTAAAATGGGGCCATCATCTTGGGATCTCAAACAATGCCAATCATTGCTCGGCTGTCATCTACTGCTATTATGCTGACCTGAGCCCCAGCCAAACTAACTAACCACACACCCCCTTTTACGAGCTAACTAGAATAGTCCCACATCAGCCCAGCAACACTAGTCCACATTCAGCCGGCTGCACGACCTGCATGTCATGAGCGTCTTTGATGACATCTTATTCATATTCCCCCGTCTTACACGGCTTGACCCGAAAAAGTGTCCCCTCCTCCTCCGACAGGCAGACTCCAACTTGGGACAAAAAGGCGCACGTTTTTTTCCCAAGACGCATCGCCGAGTCCCATTTGCGTCTTTACGACAAATCGCAATCCATTTCCGGCTCATTTTTTTTGGCACAGTAGCCATCCGGACCCCGGAGGAGCAATGGTTCGGTTCGCGGGCTGCTTTTGTAAAAATGTATTTATTCTCAAGACAAGAATCAGTAAGCGCTGGCCAAGTCTCGACGCTGACCGGCCTTGCTCCGGTCCCCGTTGCCATCTTGGGCAACCACGGCAGCCGGCCGAGTCTCTACCGACGGGCTCTCCGCCGTTCGCCCGCCCGCCCGCACGCTGACAGCCTCATCTCCCTTTTCCCACGTTCCGCTTCTTTACCTTTCCCAACCAAGGCAGTTCAGAGGAAAATTAAAATCTGACAAAGCTTCTACTGCTTTCCCATTCATCACTATACTTGGCCGTCCCATTTCTCTAATCCTCACCAGGGACCTACCTGCTTAAAGTGTGCCTGCTGTGACCGATATGAATGCCATAACCGACATCACCATCTCACTACGCAGCTACCTAGATGTGCTCGGGTATCAAAGGCACAATGCCAACTTCTGCTGGCGAGAACAAGTCTTTCTCTGCCATGTGATTTCTGCTGCTACCTTTGTCGACATACTCTCCACACCTTTCGTGTTCTTTTCCCGTGCTTCCTTACCATTTTACTGCTTCTTCCTCGCAACCTAACTTCGATTCCATCTTCCAGCCCAGCCATACTCTACGATCAACCATTGATCAATTTCGCCTCCTTCTCCACATGCAAAATCTCCCTCGTGACGCTCCACCGTTCTTCCAATCTCACCCTTCTAGCTCTCACCTCACCTCGCCTCTTCACTTCCTCTCCTGCTACCCTAGCCTTGTTCTCTGCTCTTCTCTCCCTACATAAAGTCCGCCAACGTGCTCAGTGTTGTCAATAGCCCTTCTCGGCCGTAATCAAATAAATATGCATCCGAATCTCATCTCGGCGCATAGATCGCAAAGTCGTATTCATTCGAAATTATCTTGATATAACGTCGTCAATTACAAGTCACATCCTAAATCTTATACCATTTACTCTTCATACCAACCTATCGAAACCCTTCCTTTCTCGCGTCCTTTACACAAACAGGGGTATTGGCCATTCGTTGCCTTGTTCAAAATAAAAAGAAAAGTTCCATAATTCGTCATAAAAACGATAAACACTACCCCCACCCGTCTCTTCTTTCTCGAGAGATATATAAACATCATGGGGGATTGCGCCGTCTTATAATATAAAAACAAGCCCAAAAATGCAAATGCTCGCTTCCAAAGTACAGCCAAGGAATATGTCTATGATTATGCGTCGCCCAACATCTTTGCTTAATACGTCTCGCCCAAGTCGCCCGCCTCAGGCAGCTTTTGCCCGCCGGCTGTGCTGGGCCAGCCCGCCACCATGGGACCTCGACTTACGCCAACACTCGTTCGACGGTCGCCGCTCTGCCTACGACCGCCGGGTATCGGAATCGACGAGTTACTGGACATTGGGATACCGCTCACGCTGCTGCTGAAATCCACCTTGCCATATGTGCCACGGCGGCTCGGTGTTTGCAGGCTGCCCTCGTGCTCCTCTTCAATGTCGAGATCGAGCTGGTGCGTGCTGGCTGAGTGCGAGTGGCTGTGGAGGGACATGGATGATCGGGGTCGGCTGAGTGGTGTGCGAGTCGACGTGCGCGACATGGGTCTTGTGGGTGCCATGTCTGTTCGTGAAGGCGGTCGCACGTATGATGACATGCTGGTCCGCGAGCTAGGCCGACTGCTATCTGCATCAGGCGCTCGATTTGGCAGCGGACCAAACGACAGGCGGTTCATATTGGATGTGCTGAGTCTGGGCACGTGGCCCTGTCGTGATGAGGCCGAGGCTCGGTAGTTAGTCGGTGTCTTCTCGTCTCCGTTCATAGAAGACGTCGCCGAGCCAGCTGTGCGCTTGCGCGAACGGACCGTCACCGACGACGGAACGTTGATGTGCTTAGCAGATCGCGGCGAGGCGCGCGGCGGGCTGCTCGCCGGCCCGGGAAGCTTTGATCGTACATTGTGCACGCGCGCCTCCAGTCGCTGCATCTTCTCCGTCAGCGTGCGAATGTGAGAAAGCGAGTTGGAGGCTGGCAGCTTATGTGACGTCGTGCGAGAGTTGGTGGAACGATTGTTGGCGGGGGTGCGATATTTGGAGCCTGAGCCGAAACTTGTACCAGAGACACGCGGAGGAGCCATGCGGGTGGTCGTTGACTTGACGCGGGGCTTGGGTGTTACACTCTGGTCCAGCGAAGGGAGACGGCTTGGTTTGCGCTGCAGCGTGCGGGCAGGTGTCTTGGAGGGTGCAACCCTGGGCACCGGGTTGGATGCCTCGGACATGGGCGGCGAGGGCGGCTCGTTGATGTCGGAGACGGTGCCTACTGATGAGGGGGCTTTGTCGTTGGGTGGTGGTGTGCTGATGAGGGGCGAGCTGGCGGTCGAGTTGGGTGAAAATTCCGTGTGCCGGTCAAAGGTGGGCGAGCCGAGGGCGGACATGTCGGTGGAAATGATGGAAAGGTGGTGCTGGCGGGCCTCGTGCTTCTTGATCTTGTCCTGCATAAGCTCGGCCTCGATCTTGAGCTCGGCCAGCTCCTCGCGCAAACGCTGAGACTCAATACGCAGCTTCTCACGCTCCTGCTCGCCCTGTTTCATCCCCTCATCCATGATGACGCCGCGCTCAATGGCCTGGTTGAACTTGGACTCCATGTCCTCGAGTGACGAAGTGGTGTTGCGCGCCTGGCGCTCAAAATCATCATTGGCCACCTCGGAGTCGCGCAGCTTCATTTGCAGAGTGCGGTTTGCATCGCGGAGGACGGTGATTTCCTTTTCGAGGGCATTTTGCGCCGATGCGGCCTCGGTTTTGGATTCCTTGTATTTGCGCTACATTTGTTAGCATTTAGTAAAAGACTCTGAGCTAGAGCAGCTCACCTTCCACTCTTGCACCTCAAAGCCGAGAGCTTCTGCCTTTTCCTGAAAGACTCTCTCCTGCTTTTCTGCCCTCTCAATGTCCTTCTCTAGTTCCTGTTCGAGCTCGCGGCTGGAGTCGCGAAACTCGGCAAGCTCAACCTCGAGCTGCGCATACTGAGACTTGTACCAGGACAGCGCATCCTCGGCGGTGGCAGTCTCGCCGGGGGGTGACGAGGGTGGTTCCATGTTGTGCGTTGCGCAGCTGCTGTAGCGGTCGAGTCGCAGCTACGATGACGGATATGTGGCGGGGAGCATGAATACCACTGTCGTAGAATACCCTTGTTGGCTTATACGTTTGTGCTGATTCAGGGTGGCGATCGAATGGAAGAGTCTGACAAAGGTTGCGTTTGCTAGGTACCGTGTGAACGAGGGCTAGAGCGAAAGAGTAACAAAGTTCAAACGCGATGAAAGAATGGATATCAAAAAAGCATAGAGCAGGAAAGCCTTGAGAACATCCAATCAATACGCGCAGCCTCTGGAAATTGTCGCTTGTCGTTTGTCGTAAGGGGGAGGCGTAAAGTGGTTGTCGTGGCTTCCTGGCGGGGAACAGCGGTGAGGTGTATCGAGGAACAAGAAGTAGTCGAATATTCGAAGTCGCGTATAGGAACGAAAGCTTCGTCGGAAGAAGCCTGTCGGAAGGGCTGTCGTAAAAGCCCAGGCTGTTCTTTGCTTACCTTGTCGCGGAAAGTCGTGCGAGGCCGCGTGGATAGGAGAAGCAGGAAAAGGGCAGGTCAAAGGGAGGCCGGGATGCGCGCCCAGTGTGGCGGGTGTTTTGGCCTGTGACGCCGACTCAGTCATGTGTGTTTGCAGCCCAACTGTGGCTAGTGCATGGCTAATGGCAAGTTCCCCAGGCACCGGTCACTGCCGTCGGGAACTTGCAGCGCACATGTGGTGCCCTGAAAGCGCAGTTGCAGCAGCAGGCGCGCCAGGGTCCCAAGAGGGGCTGCCAACGCATCTTGGTTGTTTTGGGTTTAGCGGGGCTCTTCCACCTTGCAGCCATGGGCAACCGGGGCTAGAATCGCCGCCAGCCACAACAGACCTTGCGACTGTCTGTGGCGGCTCACGTGATTCGGAGTCCGCACGCAGGACCCCTACGAAGTGAAAGAAAGTATGCCTGCACGCAGCAGCCGCAGAATGTAAAATGAATGCGAGTAAAGCTCATCAGCTCAATTTCCTTGTTGCCCCGGGTAATACCGTTGGATTTCCTAGGCCCTTCTCCTCTGGCTCGATCGGTTGTGCAATGCTCGTCTGAAGTCAGGGGCATTATCCTTGTTCCGCGCCACATCTCAACAGTGGTACGGATAGACCATGTTGCATGACCTTTGATAATTTGCTCTCTCATGCACGTCTGATGACTGAGACGTAATTAACATCAACATAGCCGTACTTTCGTCTGAGATTGGTTTGAATTACCCGAAATGCACTTCCGTAGGAAAGCCGTATCGTTTGAACCATCTGCAGGGTATCGGTCCTGTATCCCATTATATCGCATGAAATACGTCGCTAAATATCAAAACAAGGCTGACTAAAAACGCCGAGGATTGGCAGGGTGCAGGAACCGAAGAAGTAAGGCAATTTGAAATTAGTCTGGAACGTAAGTGGCATGATGCATCACGAAATAGACTGCGCAGCGACATGTTACTTCGACTCGGTGCGTCTAGAAAACACGCGCTTCGCAGTCAGGCTTGAATCATATATCAGCTTTATTGTGCCAGAACAAATAATGTACATCATACGTAAAAAGCAACGCCTTGTTCCACCCATCATTTACAGTCGGTTCCCTCCCGCTCGCCACGTCGCTCTACCCTTCCTCGCTCCCGCCGTCGCAGCCCCAAAATTGTGCAGCCGCTCTCCAATCAAGTATGCCTCGTCTCGCACGCCTGATGTCCACTTGCTAAACACGTTTGCGAGCATCATTCCGTTCTTCATCATTACCAGCAAGACTGCTGCACCGGGATATGAGTACCGATAAAATATCGCCAGCTTTGCCAGCTCCTCTGCAGTCTCGCCCGCTTTTGGCACCCATCCTGACACTTGATAGTGCACCAGGTATCTTGCTACAAATGGCGGCGTAAAAATCGCTACCAGAGCAATCGCTAGCCCGGGAATGACGAATGCACGCGTGAAAACGCCTACATCAGGATGCTGCCAGCCTCGTCGCAGCACGGTTCGCACCGCCAAGGCCGCCCGACTATCCGGAAACAGTGAAGTGATCATCCGCGAGCCCAGCTTCATGTACAGCAAACCTAGAGTCCACACCTGTGTGAGGCGTACTGTATGCTTGCCTTGACTCAAGTGGCCCACCTTGCCTGCTTCAATCGTGCCTGCTGTTGGAGAATTCATGTACGTGTGCAGCGGAACAACAGCGTACAGTTCCACAAGCAATGCGACAAGCAGTGGCAAGACAATCGCAAGAAAAAAGTAGGTGTAGACAAGCTGAGCGGCCCGCACAAACGTCGAGATTGTGCGGTTTACTGCTGTCTGTACCTCAAATTCTTCGCGCGCGCTCGCCATCCAGCCCTCCACCTTATCCAGGACTCTGCGGCTGTGTACCGCCAAGTAGCAGAGTGCTCCGAGAATATAAATACCAATACTGAAGGCATAAATGTCGTTGGTGCGCACATGTTCGGGAATTAGAGCCTTGAAAATCATGCGCCCAATGACAAGCGGCACTATGGTAAGGCTGACGCCAGTAAAGGCGGCGAAGACCCAAATGAAGAGAATAAAGAGAAAAATGCGCGACCTGAAGCTCGGTGGCACGTAAACGTTACGATACTGATCCGAGGCGTAAAGGTCGTCGTCGTCATTCCCGTCCTGCCGCCTGTTGTCCTCGTCGACGGTAATAAACACCTTGCGACCCTTGGCAATCTTGACACGATCTGATGCAGGGGCGCGGACAAATCTGCCGTCTACTAGCAGCTGTTGAGACTGGACCAGATGCGCCTTGTGGGCTTTCAAGTTTTCAGATTCAGCCTCTCCAGCCTCCAAACCCACGTCACCCGCGACGGCATCTTTCCACGATTTGACAGCGGTGTTATTGGACTTGTCAACTCCCAAGAATAAGCTTTGCCACACACCAGCCCCAGCTGAATCTGCCAGTCGCAAATTGCCCTCCTCGTCAACCTTGCGGTCTCCAAATAGAAAAGAGGTTAGACGCAGGGCTCTGGCGCATCGGCGAAACCACCATGTGTACATGGCGTGGATACCATCCCCGGGCTTGAAGAATTTAATGGCCAGCGGCATCAAAAAGTTGTAGAACAGTAAATCAACAGGAAACTCCAGCACTGGTTCATTAGACGAATAATGAATTGGCAGCAGTGTTGGCAATGTGAACGAGAGCCCCCATACTACACCTCCGAGGCATACAATGACCAGTGCTCCGTACACAAAGGCGGAGAACAATATCTTGCGAAGCTGCGTTATCAAATTCCTCTCCAGCACATCGCGGACAGGATGGAACTCGGGGTCGTCAGGGTCGCGGATAAAGTATAAAACGCCGGGGCGCATGATTTTGCGGCACATTGAGACAAACAGTGCAAAGTGAAACATGTAGCCAGTGCCGACGAACCAGTGGACAAAAATCGACGTCGCAGGATAGTTGCGTGTGAACATGAGCCGTGATAGAACAGACGTATCTTCGAACAGTGGGAGAAGCGCCAAGTCAAGCAGCATTCCACAGTAGAGGGGAAATACGAGCATTTCTATGCTGATGATTAAAATCACCTTCAAGATGCCACTAGCTTGATGAAGGGTATCGATGATGCCTGCCTCCCAGGCTCTCATGAACTCGCCATTTGAGAATGGGCTGTTGCGTTGGAGATACATGGCTGCCATGGCAAAGACTGCGGCATAACCGGCCAGAATAGCCCAAAATCGATCGCCACCAGACCAACGAGCAAGCTCAGGATCAACAACTTCAGTGACCTTTGAGTCTCCCAGATTGATGACCCAAGCGTCGGGCGTCAACAGAAGCGAAGAGGAGGCAATGGCAAATTGCAGGGCAGCGTTGGCCTTGGTTCCAAGCAGCCGAAAATGTTCTGCGCTCGGTATAGTGATACCATTGTTGTAAACCGCCCAGCCCAGCGATTGAATGGCTTCGAATGAGCGGAAGGCTTGGGCCTTGAGACTTATAAGAGCAGCATGGCTGATGGCTGAGAAGTTTTGAATCTCTGTTGCAGACGTGGGAAAGTCCATGAACAAGTAATCGAAGATCCTGGCGCCGGCGTTGATCCAAAGGTCCCAGCATGTCTTTCGAACTGCGATGACTTTGGCAATTGCGCCGCTGGGTAGGAAGGTGGCGAGCATCTCCACCAAATTTATCAAGCACCAGGACAAGAATGCGCAAGCCATGACGAGGGCATCTTGAACGAGCTTTGAAATTTCGACAATCATGCGAACAAGACGCATGGGGCTTGCCATGAGCCATACCGTGACACGACCAATGTTGTAGGGAACAAAGATGCATGCAAAAATGGTGACGGAGACAAGGACAGAGCAAAAGATGGCATTCTGGAACAGGCCCGCGATAGGACCGCGCATACCAACCAGCTCCATAACACCCTCGAAATCCTCCATGTCGTCAATAGCTTCTTGATCAAAGCCGTCGGCCGCTGCTTGCATCATGTCCTCGCCATTAGGCTGGGCGTCATCCGCACCGACATCACCGTCCACAATATCGACCCAGGCATCGTCTTCAACATCCTGCTCTGCTGCAGCTTGCAGTGCTACTTCGTCGGCATGGCGATCGAGGTCGCCCCACATGAAGTTGGCAACCCTGCCGACGAAACCAATATCTTGCTCGCGATTGATCGGAGCGGCGCCTTGCGGGACAGCAAGAGTTTCAGCTTGGATTGGTAGAACAGCCGTTTCAAGCTCGGGATCAGCTGTCTCGCCATGTTCGTGGTCTAATGCCTGCCCCTGGATCGTATGATTTGTAGGTCCTGGGTAGGCCTCTCTCAAGTTTGATGGCGACGCCTCGTCAACAAAATCGCCGAAAATACCTTCCCCGTGGGTAGGTGTGGAATCATCATGTGCAAGTGAGTTGTGCGCGAGCCCTTGTTCGTCGGTTGGTAGCTCACCAAAAGTCCAGCTGTTGTTCGCCAATGGATGTATCGAATTTGAGTGGCTAGGTCCGGCTGATGTAGCTCGAGGTCGCAGCCCGTTGCCGAGAGTAGAAGGCGAGGCTGAAAAGTCTCGTTGGAACACGGGCGAAGGGGGGTCAGAATCCTGTCGACTAACAGCAGTTGTCTCGCGAGGTGAATAATTCGTTTGACGGCCAGAGGACACTGGGCTTTCAGGGCGATCATATATATTCTGCGAATTGGCCAAGTCATTGCCGTGCTCAGCAGGCCCCTGTTGTCTGTTACTCAACATGGCTCGGCGAGTAGCGTCAGCCCAGTAGCGAAGCCTGCCATCGGCATCTTCTTGCTCGATAATTCGAAGAATCTCACTATGATCACCGTGAGCACGTCGATATATGCGGAGATAATCCATGACGTGCGACGGCTCCTCGCCTGCTTCGGGATCAGGGACATATATGCCTGGCCGGATAGTCATGGCCCAAACTTGATTGATGGCCTCTTGCTCATCCATCTCTGGTTCACGGCGATGCAATTGGCGATTATCAGGCCGATGCTCAATGGCATCGCGATCGAGATCGCGGGCGGCTGCATTTGCAGCATCGTCTCTGATAAGAAGTTGTTCCGGGCCGGCATCAAAGGCGTCTACCTGATCACCTTCTTGCTCAGCAAATGCGGCGCGCACATTCAACTCGGGCTGTTGCTGGACGACGTAATCGCGCACCAGGATGATGAGAATAAAGCAGATAATGACGAGAACCGTGATGATCTGGCCTTCGACAACGGACATGAGTGCTCTATTGAATCTAGGGCTCTGCGTCAAAGTGCGAAAAAACGTGACGTTGCTCAGTAGAGAAGCAAACGGTGAATCGATCTCGTATAGAATCGTAATGGTGCCATTCTCGTCCCTGTACGACCGAAAAGAGCCTGTGCCGTTGACGGTATTTGCGGCGTGCCCTATCGACTTGACGGAGAATTTTGGAATACCACTAAGGTCCCCGGGCAGATGCTTCATCATTGTCGCAGCTTGGGCCAGGGTTGTCGTGGCAATATCGACAAACGGATTTGCAGGACATTGGCCAAAGAATTGGTTGTGTAAAGAAGCCTCCCAAGAGGCCTGGCCGCCTCGGAGCGATGAGAGTGAGCCGCCCAACCCTTCGTCGCTGATCCAGAACATGAAGGACCAGACAGCTCGCATGAAGAGCGGTAGCCAGCATATCCAAGTGCTAACAGCAAGGACTGCGCGAAGCCAGATCAAGATATTGCGGAATAGGTACTTGGCCATATGTTCGATGAAGATGTGAACGGGTAGCGATTGGGGCATGTCGGGCGCGTAGAGCTTTGTAAAGCGGAACGACGTTTTGCAAAGCTCGCAATACTTTTTCTGGGAGTGGGATAACCACTCCATCAGGCAATCTTGATGCACAAACTTGATGCTGCCGCTGCATTTGCAGGGGTAGAACAATGGTTCGGTCTCGGTCGCTTCGCCTCGACAGATTCGACAGATGGAGGGGACGCCATCGTTAGGAGCGGTGCCCGAGGCGGGATTGTCGGACCTAGTTGGCGGACGGGCATGCCTCGGCGAGGACGAGGACATGGTCGTAGTTGCGTCGTCCATTGTACCCTGCGCGAGGAGAGCTACTTGCAAACGGGTCGAGGAACCATTAGATTGTAAAAAGTTCAAGATCGAAGCGGGTGCTGTCGTGATGTCAGTAAGGGTCAGGGCGGCAAACGGAGGTTACGGCCTTAGCTTGGCAATGTAGGAAGGAGATGCTGATGAATGTGTGGGGTGCGGTCATGGATACCTGCATTTAGCGCCGGAAAGCACCAATATGAGCGAGAAAAAAAGTACTCGCTACTTGTCGTCATTACCAGGCAGCTTAGTCAGTATTTCGACAAATACTCTGTGGCGAAGCACTTTCACTGGGTAATTAGGCAGTTGGGCAGGTAGGTGGTAGCCTGGTAGGTAACTTGTGATAAGGAATCAAAATTTGTACTAGAGATGAATCATAGCCTAGGCCGACAGAATAACCTGACAGACTGTTGCGAAATCTGTTCTCATTCGTCTGGCTCCCATGCCAACTGCCGAATCTGCATCTCCTCCAATTCCTTCTCTACGAGAGGCTCCATGGCCGCTCTCGTTTGCTCATCCAGCAGCCCCAACCTATGCATCCATGCATCCTCCAGCTTTCCCTCGTGCGGCCCAAAGAACTGATGGTCCAGCTTCGTCCAGTACACGTCATCAAACCCAAAGCTCTTTCGCGCTGCATAGACGGTCCAAAACTCGCCGCTGTCCCAGCTCTCGCGCATCCTCCCGGAAAGTCGCTGGTCCTCGCGGAGCTGCTCAGCGGCGATGGCAGCATCCTCGGTTTCCGTCATGGCCTTTAAGAAGGTTTTCAGACGGCGCTCGTACTTTTCAGTCCAGTCTGCTAGTCCATCAGGCCAGTACTCGGGCCGCTCAATTAGTAGCCACCAAGGAGGAGAATACGTATATTCGCACGGGGCAGCGTAAGAATACTCCCAGTCAATCACGGCTGCAATCTCCAATTGATCATTGAGGAGGATATTAGATGGTCGCAGATCGTCGCACCAAAACTTGAAAGGCCCGCGACTGTCTGGTATAAGTTTCTTTTCCCCGGCAAGTTTTTGGAAGAGCTTCCTTGCCGTGTATTTGCGCCGACAATCGGTCTCTGACTCGACGATGTCATTCCTTTGATGAAAGAGGTGGTCAACGTGTAGTGATGCGAGACTCTCAAAGTACTCTGATGAGCTCTGAAAGGTGCCGGCAGGTAGCTTTGCCCGGGGAAAAGTCCCTATTCGTACCAGCTCATTTAGTGGCATCGACAGCGGGCGATTTCGCACTTCCCACTGCCATTCATCAATCTCCTCTAAAGCCCCTATCAAAGGAAATTCCAACTTGGAGAGCTGTAGAAGAACACCCGACACCTGGCGATATAGATTTTCGAGTTTCTTTTCGTCAATATTTGGGTCTAGGACTGGCGGGATGTCGCCCGACAAGCTTGGAATCTGCATCGCTGTAGTCATACTCTCGTTGTAATTGACAAACTCCATGATTATGAAAGCTCCCAGACCGAGCGGACTCTCTTTTTTCGTTCCCCAGTGGAGAACGAATGGGATGGGGATTGACGTATGATCCTGTATATATCTCATCGTGGCGACTTCGATTCGAATCTTTTCCTCTGGAAACATAGTCTTTCCAGGCTTGACAAATCGTATCACAGCCGAAGCACCATCTAGAAACTGAACGCGGAGTAAAGCATTGAATCCACCAGCTTCTAGAACGCTAACCTCTGTGGGAATTCCCTGTCGGTGCTTCGCGACGAAGCGGACGATGACTTGTTGCGTGTCTGGCTTCAGTATACTCTCACACCATTCCGTGTCCAGACAATCACTCTCATTCCAGGCGACATGGTCACCCTCAATCGAGAACATGGTGACAGTAGGAGCTGGCGGGCGTAGTAGGTAAGTGATATGCAAAGGGAAGCCCCCTCTTCGCGCTTGTTATCGGACCCGGACCTGTACCCTGGCACGCGCAGCCTGGTGTTGCTCGGCGCCCAAGTCGCACAGAAAAGATTGACAGTGGACATAATTTCAAAGTGCAAGCATCACAGCTCGTACCGAATAACTGATTCGGCTTTGAACTTGGCGTAAAATCCAATGTGAGGGCGATGTACAAGCTATGCTACACCTATCGCCGCGTAATTGGGGACAATTTCTCCCATCCTCGTCAGCGCTGGCGTTTAACTCACTGTAGATTCAGCTGCAGCTCGACCAACATCGTCACTTACGAGTATTTTTACATGATTCTTCGAGTGAGTTCTTAAAGCTGCTCCTTGTACTTTTTGTCCAGCTTGGGGCTTGCACTCGGCGCTACACAAGGCGACATGACGAGACTGGCGCGGACTAATTGACGACGACAAGCGCGATTCTTCCTTTGAAGGCAGCGACAAGTATTTGAAAAGGGCGGGGAAGAAGGGACTATTTATTATTGATCCCTTCCACGTTTCGGCTCCGAGTTGATCTTGTCGTTGGTTGCAACTGAAGCCCAGGCAAAGGCCAGAACCGTGGATAATGAAGGAAAAAAAAATGGAAGATGAAATCTGTGTATTGTGTATTGTTGTTTGTCATCAGGCTCATCACGTCATGATGTCAAAAGCCGTTGCCACCATGACCAAGTTTTGGTACGATCTCCAAGGTTGTAGTGGTAGAAAGGCCTCCACATGACGCGAGACTCTACCGCATGTGAGCAGACGCCATGGACGCTCCATGAGGGTCATAAACTTGCCAAAAACATTGTCGAGATTTACAATAAAGAAGAAAAAATATCTCTCCGGCTTTATATCCGGCAGACGCGCACTTCAGACAGTCACAGCTTCAACCTCGGTGCCTGGCCATCTTTCGTGCAGCCGTTTGCAGCGGTTTGCGGCAGCCTGTTGCAGCTGGCAGCCCCTGCATTTGGCCTGTGACAGTCTGACGGGACAGAGCACACCCGCGACGCGACCCACCTAATCACGCCAAATCTCGAGTAATCGGCCATCATCGCCTGCCAAGTCTTTTCTTTCCAATCGCGTTCGCCTGGAGCGACCTCTTTAATCTAGCTCTGCCAATTTCGCGCTTGAATATTTGCGACCCAACTTGCTCGAGTGCTTTGCAAGCCGAAGCTCTGCGCCATGACCGAAGCTCCGAATGGCTCTGCGCAGCCCAGCGCCAAAGCAAACGGAAGTCGCAGGATTCAGAACAAGCCAGGCTTCCTCCCTTGGTCGATAAGCTTGGTAGCACGGTAAGCTACTCCCGCCATTGAAATCATATCAATGGACTCTCATTCTCGGCAATTCGCATCGCTAATTCACCTGCAGCCTCACCACATGGGCTGCCATTCTCACGATCCTCTTCCGATGCCCACCCACGCTCCAAGACTGTGATGCGACGTCCCCCTTTGTCTGCAAGCACTATTTTCAAGTCAAGAATGCCATTACACCCCATGTCCAGCCCTACTATGACCAGTACGCCGCGCCCTACGTCGACATTGTCCAGCCCTACTACGACACGGTCAAGACCACCGTGATTGTGCCGGTCCGACACTACGCTGTCCATTACGGCGAGCCTTGGGTCGTCAAGGGCCGCGATTATGCCCTCGTACAGTGGGAGGTCAATGGCCAACCGCGCATCGCCCAGCTGCAGGCCTTTACGCAAAACCACTACGACAAGTCTCTCGCGCCGCACGTCTCCAAGGCCGCCGCCCTGGCAGAGCCCTACTACAACGTCGCCAAGACGCAGTCGCTCTACGCTATTGACAGCATCGTCTACCCTGCGTACGAATTCTCCAAGCCATACGCCATTCACGGCTACGAGGCCTCGCACAAATTTGCCGCCACTACGGTGCTGCCGGCAGCCCAGTGGACGTGGTCCAACAGCAATGCATTTCTCAATCACGCGGTGTGGCCCCAGCTGCGCGCTGTATACGTCGAGAATGTCGAGCCGCAGCTTGTGCGCATTGGTGAGCGCCTGGGGCGCTACAAGTCGCACGCGAAAAGCAAGGCCTTGCACGAAACGTCCAGCACCTGGGCACCCAGCTCCAGGTAAGCACTCAACGTGTTTTCTTCTGTACTTTATGATTCTGACAACAGCAGCAGCTCGACGACTGGTACAATCACCCAGTCATCGTATGTAAGCAAGCCTGCTCCCCAGAGCACTACTCTGGATGTCAGCGACAGCCAACCCAGCGACGCGCCTCTGCAGCGTGAGACAGAGGCTGAGCTTGGATCAGGACGCGGCGCTGTCGAGGCTCCAGAACCCGAAGAAAACGAATCCGACATGCAGCGAAAAGTGCGTGAAATGGTGACCAGCGATTTAGAGTCGTGGCAGGAAAAGTTTGCGGCCCAAGCCGAACAGGGCGCCGCCGAAATCGAAGACGGCGTCGACGAAATTGCGCGTCGTATGATTGACCAAGAGGCCAACGTCGTTGGAGTTTCTCTCATTCAGCAGCTGGAAGAGACCATTACCGCCGAAATCACCAAGCTCAGGAACAAAATCAACGCCGTTGTTTTACAGCACTTGCAAGGAACCGAAATCGACGCCGTTGAGGAAACCATTCAGGCTGTTCGGGCCGCCGGCGTCGCTATCAAGTCCAAGGCCCAGGCTATCCGTAGCTGGCGCGAGCAATACGACGAGGACCTGCGTAGCACGGTTCTGTCCACTTCTGACGTGCACTTTGCCATTCTCGATGAGACGCGCAGCCTGGCTCTGCAGCAGATTGGCATGAAGTGGGCGTGGACCGATGGTGTCACCTACAAGGACTGGGCCAAGTACCATGAGCTCAAGAGCACATTCAAAGACTGGACCGAGGAGCTCAAACAGCTGATTGTCACGCACCCGACGCTGCTCGAGGCTCAGGACGCCGTAGCCAAGATCGAGGATCGTGGCATGACGATTGCGGCGGCAGCTGCCAAGGAGCTGGCCAGCCTTAAGGAGGTTGTTCAGTGGAAGATAGAAGCCGAGGATGTCAGCGATGAGTTTGACGCGGCGCGGCTAAAAGAGATCATTGACGAGAGAGCCAGAGTGGCAGAGGAGGCCAGATTGAAAGCGGAAGAAGAAGCCAGAATCGAGGCTGAACAGGAAGCTAGGCTCAAGGCCGAGGAAGAGGCCCGTATCAAGGCGGAAGAGGATGCCAAAGCCGCCGAAGAGGATGAGCACGACGAGGACGAGCGAATCCATTCGGTAAAAGAAGCCAGCGAGTCCAAACCCCTGATTAGCGCCGACATTGACGCTGAGCCTACCGAAGAAGACGAGCGCATCCGTTCCGTCAAGGAGGCGTTCACCTCGCACCCCCTCGTCAGCGAGAGCGCCGTGCCTGAGACGGATACCGAGGAAATCGACGACGCCACATCGAGCGCTACCGCGACCGAGGAGCCTACCTCTGCTGCCACTCCGGAGGAGACTCCCGCCGACGGTCCAAACGACGAGGAGAAGCCCGACGTCCCTGAAGAAGAAGTCAGAGAAGAGCTTCCCGTGCAAGAAGTTAAGGGTGGTTACCGTAAACACGGTTTGCCGGTACAGCCTCCCGACGCCAACGCGGTGGACCGATGAGCACTTACGGGGCACCACATACTGGGCTATAAAGGGACGATTAGCCCTCTTTACGCAACTTTGCAAATTGTACAGTGTTTTTGTCGATGATTTTCTACTGGCCCACTGCAGCTGAGCGCGACGTACGGCTCCCAATAATTGGAACCAAGCGTTTTTCAATGGGAGAAGCGGTGTGTATGTGTGTAACAGGACACGGAAAGCGAACGAGCGAGCAATGTATATACGAGGTTTACTTTTTTCTTTTTTTTTTTTGGCAAAGAAGAGATGGGACATGTATCCGTATAGTTGAGTGATTGATGAATATACGCATATAGGCACTTTTTTCACCCTTAGCACACAGGGCATGAAGATTGGTCAAGTGGAGACGGAAAAGGTTCGTCGGTGATTTAGATTTGCGTGAACCAACGCTTCGCTAGTTTCATCGGAACTAGCGAAGATGGCGAGGAAGCTTACGGAGGTACGGATTACAGTGTCAAGGACTAACGGCGGCGCTGCCTCCCAAGGGTCTAAGTACTGGGCATGTCTAGATTGGAGGATCGCAGCTAGGCGGCGGGGATGAGCAGGGCCGTTGGGCGGTTCGGATTGTGGCCGTGGTGTAATGAGGAGGTCTGAGGCAGTCTTGGACCAAGACGGGTGCGATGAGCCGATGACGTGACGTCTTGGATTCTTGTCTTTGAGGGGTCCGAGTATGTGTTTTCCAAATCCTACTTTTGTTGACATTCTGCGTGAATAGATAGATGAGATTCAATGTTCATCTTCATTAGAGTTGTTACAACTCTCGCTCCCTTTTGAACTCGTCCTTGTGCGCAGTGTCGTGGCCTGCACGACGGCTATGGAGCTGCAGTAAGATGACTTTGCGCGCCACGGTCTCAGTAGTGACGGCGGTGGCGGAAAGAGGCGCTTTTGCGCAAATTGAGTGGGCGGGAGGTGGCTGTTGGTGGTGTTGAGGCAACACTAGTGCAACCCATACAGTAACAGGTGTGACAAGGCTGCAAGCAGGCTGCAAGTGTGAGAGGATGATTGTGGTTGTGATGTTGATTGGCGTTGGTGGCACAATGCGATGAACAGATGGGTCGGGCGGGATGTTTAATTTCTGGACAAGATGGAGAAAATGAGGGGTTGAGGGGTTGAGGGGGGTAATATGGCATGGTAACTGACGAACGATGGTGGGTTGGTTGGTAGGCTGAGTCGGACCAAGACAGGCCCGTGATGTTTGGGCATAAAGAAGACTGCTTTTATAGCACTGTGAAGATGATTGAGTAATTACCGCCTGTCCAAGATGATCTAAGCCATGCTTGTATTCCAGTATCTTGCCTTCTCATTGCATTGTTAAAGACACCTTGACTGTAAACCAGCGGCACGAAAAAAAGAGATATAGTAGATTTATAGTGGGCAAGCCACTGTAAATGCCCCGCTGCATGCACCAAACACCGCCCAAGACAGGGGTCAACGCCAAGTCTTTCGTTTCCTTGACTCTGCAAAGCCAAGCAAACACCATCCATCACCAGTCTTCATTCGTTCGTAACCTTCATCTTGACCAGCTTTGCGTCATCAACACCAGCTTGATCACCATCCAGGGCCATTCAATCCATCCATATCCATCTATCGCCATGCAAAGTTATCCGCAAACAGATTTCAACACCAACTCTTGCCGATGCATTCCTCCCGCTCCCCCCACCACACTCCGTCTTGTCTCTCCTTGATCAATCAATGTCGTGTGGGCTGCATCCATTCTGACTTTCCCACGACCCCGGCCAGCTACAGCCCCGCGAGTTACAGCCCTGATGCCGTCGCTCCTGGCCACTCTGGGGCAAGATGCTGGCTCGGCTAGCCTGCTCTCCATTTTGCATTCTGACCCGCCCAAGACGCTATTCGAAGACGTATTACGGATTTAGCTGCTTGTCGCGCGCCTTGCCCGCTAGCTACTTCAAATACTACGCACATGCCGCCCGACCAGCCGGCGCCGATTTTCTTTTCTCGTCGCCATTTTCAATCTTCAATTTTCCATCTCCAACTTTGCCGACACGCCCCCGTCTGCTCCTCCATCGCCATCTGCGGCACACCACTCTTACACACTTTTCTCACCATGCAACAAGACCATCACTAGCCACTCCCACAACCACAGCTCCATACGCTCGTCCTCGGCCCAGATCCACGGAGCGCCGATTGTCTTGTGACAGCAAGGCCACAGCTCTTCTTTCGCATCACGCAATTGCCGCCAACTGCACCCGCAACTTCAATCGCCTCTCGCGCACCTCGTTTTGCCCCAATCGTCACAATGGGCTCAGACGGCTCGCTCAGCCCGCCGGCCTACCCCTACCAAGCCGAAAAAAACGTTGGTCCCGACAAAGCTGTTGGCACCGACCCCAAGCCCGTTTCCGACCTCACGGCCGGCCGCCTCTCCATTGACACTGGCAACGTCGACCAAACCCACCGTCTGCTCAAATCGCGACACATTCAGCTCATTGGCATCGGCGGCAGTATCGGAACCGTTCTCTATGTGCGTCCCTGTCAAAACATCCCCGCTTGATTCTCCAATCTTTTGCTTATCGTAGCCGTCGGCCTCGTGTCCAGGTTCAAATCGGTCAAGGTCTTCTCCATGGCGGCCCCGCTAGTCTATTCATTGCCTTTAGCTTCTGGTGTTCTGTTGTGCTCGCCGTCACCTTGTGCATGGCCGAAATGGTAACCTATCTACCTATATCCTCGCCTTTTATCCGATTCGCCGGTCGCTACGTCGACGAGTCCTTTGGTTTCGCCATTGGCTGGAATTTCTTCGTTTTCCAGGCCGCCCTCGTACCATTTGAAGTGGTAGCCTGCAACCTCATTATCAATTTCTGGACCAAAGCGATACCCACTGGCGCAATGATTACCATCATCATTGTTCTATACGCCGCCATCAACGTAATTGCTGTCAAGTGGTATGGTGAAACCGAATTTTGGGCCGCTCTCGGCAAGGTACTGCTTATTATTGGTCTTATACTCTTTACTTTCATCGTAATGGTTGGTGGGAACCCTCAGCACGATCGGTTCGGCTTCCGCTACTGGTCCAACCCTGGTTCATTTGCCGAGCTATACGGCTACACCGGTGGCCTGGGTCGATGGGTTGGCTTTTTGCAGTGCTTGATTCAGGCCGCCTTTACCATTGCTGGTCCCGACTACGTCTCCATGGCCGCGGGCGAGGCCGAGAACCCGCGCAAGGTTATGCCCCGTGCCTTCAATGCCGTCTTTTACCGACTTACGACCTTTTTCATCCTCGGCTCTCTCTGCGTCGGTATTCTCGTTCCCTACAACGACAAGAACCTCATCGAGGCCTATGCCAATGGCTCCCCCGGCGCTGCCGCCTCTCCGTACGTGGTCGCCATGAAGCGTCTCGGCATCCCGATTCTTCCTCACATCGTCAACGCAACCGTATTGACGGCGGCCTTTTCGGCCGGCAACTCGTACGTCTACTGCGCCTCACGATCGCTCTACGGCTTGGCTCTTGAGGGCAAGGCGCCGCGTCTTCTCACCACCTGCACCAAGAAGGGTGTTCCCGTTTACTGCGTCGGCGTTGTGCTCGTCATTGCGCTGCTGTCTTTCCTGCAGCTGGGTTCGGGCGCTTCCGTCGTTCTTAACTGGTTCGTCTCTCTGGTCACGGCGTCGCAGCTGCTTAATTTCGGCGGCGTCTGCATTTCGTTCCTGTGCTTCCGTCGCGCCATTCGCGCGCAGGGCGTCGATCCCACCACCCTGCCCTACCGCGCGTGGTTCATGCCTTATGCCGCGTACTATGCGCTCTTTTGGACCGTGCTCATGGCGTTGGTGGGTGGCTATCCGGTCTTTTTGCCTGGCCGCTGGAATGTGCCCAACTTCTTGTTCTCGTACATGATGATATTTGTGTTTCCGGCACTGTACTTTGGCTACAAGTTTATCATGAAGACCAAGATTCACAAGCCCGAGGAGGTGGATCTGCTCAAGGACCTGGCCGAGGTGGAGGAGCACGAGGCCAACTTTGTGCCCAAGAAGGCAGAGTATGTTGTGTCTTGTTGTCGTTGTACCAAGCTGTTGCTAACGAAATTAGTTCTCGCTTCGAACGCATCTTGGACACGCTTTTTGGGTAGCTGCTTGCCCGAGATTCGGGCGTACACGGGAGGATGTCCAAACAGTGTCATGAATCGTGATTTATATACCCTAGAAGCATATAGAATTGCATATACCACGGGAAACAAAGTAGTAAAAGTATGCTATTCAACCAAAGCATGTCCGACCGTGAAATTGCAGACTATCCAACCAGAGCATGCTTGACGTGAAAGTGTGTATTATCCAATTGCAATCTATTCAATCAAGCATGTTGCATGTGACCTGAGACTGCAAGACAACATGTTATCTATCCAACTTCACCATCTCTTTACAGAATACCACCTTTTGATAACCATACATTTTGAAACCTGCGGCATAATCCCTACTTTCCATTCGTCGCCAGGTCCCGCGCGGGACCACACTCGAGCACCCGTCCCCTCTCCATCCTCACGCACCAGTTTGCGTCCTCGACGGCCTCGAGCCGATGCGCAATCGTAATCACCGTGCTATCCGCCAGCTCCTCCCTCAGCACCCTCTGCACCGTGGCGGCGGTCGCGCGATCGATGCTCGCCGTGGCTTCGTCGAGGATGACGAGTCCGGACCGCCGCAGCACGGCGCGGCCGATGCCGACGAGCTGCCGCTGGCCCTGCGACAGGTTCTTGCCGCCGGCGTCAATGGGCGTGTCGAGGCTCCAGGTTGGGCCGAGCACGCGCGCAATGGCGTTGGCGCAGGCCGCGTCGGAGAAGCGTCCCTCGGGATCGAGGTTGTCGCGCAGAGTACCGGGGAAGAGAACAGGGTCCTGCTGGATAAACGTGATGCGTCGGCGCAGCGCGGCGCGGTCGACGGTGGCGAGGTCCACGCCGCCGATGGTCAGGGTGCCGCGGGACGGGGCGCGTGTGGCGAGGAGCGCATTGGCAATGGTGGACTTGCCGGAGCCGGTGCGGCCGAGCACCGCGCATGTAGATCCGCCGGGGATGGAGAGGCTGACGCTGTCGAGTACGGCGGGCAGGTCGTCGTCGTACTGAAAGGACACGTCGGTAAAACTGACGGCGTCGCCCGGCGCGGGCCAGTCGTCGGAGGGGGGCTGCGCCCCGCCGGTCGGCTCCGCGGGGATGGCGTTGAGCATGTGCACGCGCTCCAGGCTCACGGCGTCGAGCTGCAGCTGGGCGAAGCGCTCGCAGAGCTGCTGTACGGCCGCCATGGCAATCGTCGTCTGCGTGAGCACGAAGCCGACGGCCGACGCCGCGGTGCCGAGCGCAACCATGAGTATGATGAGCGCGGCGCGCGTGACGGCCGAGCTCATGGAAAGGCGGAAATCGAGCCAAAACGCCATGCTCCAGAAGAAGTGGTCCTGCTTTTGGAAGTCGTCGACGGCTTCGAGGTGGCGCTGCTGAAAGTGCGACTCGACGCGAAGAGCGCGGATCGTGACGAGGCCGTCTTGCATGACGCCGATATTGGCGATGATGGGTGTGAGGTAGCGCATTTCAAGGCGGCGAAGGCATCGGGACACGGGCACGTAGAGGCGGAAAAAGAAGATGAAGAGGATGGAGACGGCACCGAGGACGGCGAGCAGGATGGGCTGGTGTGTGGCAATGGCGACGATGGCCATGATGAGCGAGATGAGGTTGAAGACGAATGACTCGAGCGGTTGTAAGATGCCGCCGTCGACCATGGACATGTCGGCGATGAGCCGGTTCTTGAGCTGCCCCGTTGGCGTCGTGTCGTGGTACCGAAACGTTGCCCGGCTGACCTTTTCCACCGCCGTCCGGAACAAGCCCTGCGCGGCGGCGATGCTGATGCGCGCGAGCAGCACCTGCGCGGCGCCGTAGCTGATGATCTGGCCTGCCGACAAGCCCGCGAGCACGTACAGCCACATGCCCGGATGCGACGCCGCGTCGGGCAGGCCCCAGTAGCCGCGCGATCCGTTGAGCCCCCGCGCTGCTGCCGTGTCCTTGCCCCATTCCTCGAGAAGCCGCGCGCGCGCAATGTCGCAGTACCGCGATATACCGTACGCCAGCGCCAGCAGCGCCCACAGATGCCACCCGCCGGCTTGCATGTACCGCAGATACACGGTCCACGAGACGCTGCCTGTCGCGCTTGGATCCTCGGGGTCGAGTCGCCCGCCGGAGAGGGCCGCGTCGTCGTCGTCGTCGTGTGCGGCGGAAGAATGGTCGGCGTCGTCGTGGGTCGCGTTCTCGTCGGTCGCGTGGTACGGATGCGCGAGCTCCTCCTGCACCTGCGCGGGGGTGAGCACGCGCGCGGTGCCGGCGTCCACGTCGACGACGGCGTCGGCGATGCGCAGCACAAGGTCGTCGCGGTGCGTGACCATGACAATCGTGCGGTCCTTTGCGAGAGGCCCCTGCAGGAAGCGTCGGACAATGGCGGCCGCCGTGTCGTGGTCGAGCGGCGCGAGGGGGTCGTCGAGGAGCAGCACGCGGCTCGGCGAGTAGACGGCGCGGGCGAGCGCGACGCGCGCCTTTTGTCCGCCCGACAAGCCGACACCGCCTTCCTCCAGCTTGGTCATGTCGCCGGCGGGAAAGGCGGCGAGGTCGGGGGCGAGAGCGCAGGCGTGGACGACTTGGCGGTAGCGGTGGGCGTCAAAGGGGTGCTGGAAGAGGATGTTGTCGCGGATCGTCTTGTTCTGCAGCCAGGGCAGCTGCTGTGCGTAGCCGATGGGCTCGTCGGGGAGGGTGAGCGATCCGCTGCGCAGCTCCATCTCGTTGAGCGCGGCGAGCAGCAGCGAGGACTTGCCGGCGCCGACTGTGCCGCGGACGACGGTGAGCCCGCCGGCGGGCATCTCAAAGTCGAGGTCGCGCAGAACGGCGGTGTCGGTGGACGGCCAGGCAAAGGAGGCGCGGTGAAAGGAAATAGTCTTGGCGTCGGGGGTGAGCGAGGAGGCGACGTCGCGGTCGGGCTCGGCCATGTAGGCGTGGACGCGCTCGACGGGGATGGTGGTTTTCCAAAAGGCCGAGACGAGGTCAAAGGCCTCCTTGACCGAGGCCTCGAGCTGGGAAAAGAGCTGCAGCGACGGCCAGATGACGTCGTTGGGCAGCCCGCGGCGCAGGACGAGCGTAAAGAGCGCGATGCCGGCGAGCGGATACGACGTGCCGCCGGCGACGTTGAGCGTGGAAATGGACGCGGTAACGTACGCCATTTGCAGACGCTTGCGCATCTCGAGCGCGCGAAACGTAAAGATGCGCGCGCTCCACGAATCGGTCCAGCCGTTGAGCTTGAGCGGACGGCTGGCCTCGACAAAGTGCGAGACGGCCTGCGCACGCTTGTCCGAGTGCGCGGTGCGCTGGCGCTCGAGCGCGATGAGATGCTTGACGAGCAGCGAGTTGCAGGTCAGGAAGACGGCCATGAGCGCGAAACCAACGGATGAGGGCCAGCCCATAATATCTACGAGGTAGTACATGGTGAAGATGACTTTGATGGGCTGTGACACGAGTTTCTGGAAATCCCAGAAGCGCTGCGAGATTTCGTACGTGTCGCCGCGGACGAGGTTGACGACTTTGGCGTTGGACGCGGGCTGCGCGGAGACGGGGGCGGCTGCAGCGGGCGGCATCTTGTTGCGACGACCGCAGATGCGTGAGACGAAGCGCTGCATCTTGGTCTGCTGCTCGCCGTCGTCGGTGGTCATGTCGTTGCGCGGGCATGTGCCGTTCTGGGGCCCCTTTTCGGTGGCGTCAGAGCCGGGCACAGCGCGAGTGAGGAGCTTGCCAAAGAGGCCGATAAAGGTTTCACCACGCGAGCGCTCATAGGCCTTGCGGGAGTACCAGTTGGCCGTCGTCTTGGCGACCTGGCGGACGGCGTCGAGGGCGAGCATGACGGCGCACCAGTACATGGCCTCGCGAGGCTCGGCGCGGTCGAGAGCGCGGTAGAGCTTGCTGGTGAGGCGGATGTTGGTCACCTCGATGACCTTTTCGGCGATGGCGAGCGAGGTGGACAGGCAGAGGTCGAGGCCGTTGGCGCGGACGAGGCAGGGCAGCAGGCGGCCGCGGACCTCGCGAAAGGCCATGTAGAGGCGCGTGTGCTGAAAGTCGTACGGCAGCTGCCAGACGTCCTCGACGGTGATTTCACGCTTCCGGCAGAGGCGGGCCAGGGGGGTGACCCAGCTCATGGTCCAGAAGCGCAGAAGCGAGAGGTTATCCTCGGGGCTGCGGAGGAGCGACGAGGGCGGCAGCGCCGAGGAGCCAATGTTGTCAATGTCCCAGGCCGGGTCGCGCAGAGGCATGGCGAAGATGCAGGCGAGGGCGATGAGGGCGAGGGCATCGCGGATGAGCTGGGTGGGCTCGACGTAGAGCAGGTCGTGGTCGAGGAAGTGCATCGAGTAGACGGCGACGCTGGTGAGCAGCATGACAGCGTACTGGGCGAGTAGCAGCCGCGGGGTGCGCGTCGGGCGGTCCGCGATGGTGACGACGACGACGGCAAACCAGGGAACCGTTTCAAACAGATGCAGCGTCTGCGCCGAGTCCAGTATGATGGGGATGAGCGACAAGAGGAAGCCAAAGAGGGCAATGAGGAAGAGGATGAGGGTCCAGTGCGTCCAGCGCTTGGGCTTGAACAGGTCGTCGTCTTCGGGGGGCCAGGAGCGCGCGTCGGGCCCCTGCTCAGCGGCAAAGGGCCGGAGCCAGACGGGAAGCAGCCGGAAGAGACGGGCTTGCCAGAAGTAGGCCATGGCAGCGGCCAAGGCGACGCCGGCGAGGACGTAGAGCGAGACGGCCTCGGCGGGGGTGGGACAGTGCTCACCGTGCTGGGTGGTGTAGTTGGCGGGCCAGCTAATGCGGTCGACGGGGTAGTAGTCGGCCCGGCGGGAGAATATGTATTTGAATTGGGGACGCTCAAAGAGCACGAGGAAGAGGAAGAGGTTCATGATGCCGGGGGGGAGGGGTCTGGAGCCGTGAGTTGTCACGGGGGGAGCGATTGAGCTTGCAGGATGAGCGGCATTGGCGATTTGGCGGATTGCGAACTCGGAGAAGAAGGGGATGAGGAAATGGGAGCAGAGAATGAGGTGGTGCGAGGCTGTGGACGACGGCTGCGTGTCACGGCTGGTTGCGACACGGGCTCGGGTGTCGGAGCCGGCGACGGAGCGGACGACTCGACTCGGCCAGTGGAAGCAGCCAGACGCAGCAAAAACGGGAGAGAGACTAAGCGAGAAAGTGTTAAAGATGCTGGCCCCAGATGATTGGTACAAGAACAGTATAAAAGCAGGAAGAATAGAAATAAGAAGAGGTAGAGAGAAAAAGCGACGAGCTGGAGACGAACAGGTGGGAACGAGGTCGGTGTGGAGGAACCGCGAGGGGAAATGTGGGGAAATGGATGTCATGTTGGGGGAGGATATTACCTGGTAATAGCCTGATGGGCAGGCAGATACGGGCCAGTCAGGTAGAAGACGAGGTAGTAGTCTCCTGCTTATTTGGGTTGGTCAGACATTTCGAGGAGGAAGGGGAGGTGGAATGCGGGCATGCTTGACAGCGGTATAAAGCTTTTGGTTGATGGGAAGAGAAGAGGGAACGGGAAGAAATAAAAGAAAAAGAGCAGAGCAGACTCCAACATGTCGCAAGAAAAAGGTTCTGTGGCTTACAAAATGCAAAGTTTGAAATGTACGGCTTCTGCATCATTATCTGTACACTTGCTATGTACACATGCTATGTATTCATTGCGCTGCACGCTCATTACTCCATGCTTGAACCCCACGCTTGGACCCTTTGCGCGCGCGCCATCAGCCAATTGCGCCGGCGCCCTCCCCTCAAACATGCAAAGCATCCTCGAATCTCGAATTTAAATCAAAAGCAAGCCGCCCAGCACTGCGAGCAAACCGGAGCCAAGCTGCGCGGCGGCGGCGGCGGCGTTTTTAGTAGGCGTCGCCGAGGGGCTGGCTGTGGTGGAGGAGCTGCCGCCAGATGTGGTGGTGGCGTTGCTGCCGCTGCCGCCGCCGCTGCTGCTGCCGACGAGGGCGGAAAGGGCGTCGTCGCTGCTGAAGCTGGCGGTGAGGGTGGCGTTGGTGCACTCTTTGGGTTTTTCCTTGGAGCCGGTGACAAAGTTGACGGATGAGCACTACTTTTGCGATTAGCCATGTATTGTGGTGTGTGCGCTGATGCAGGTGGGATTGATCATTCACGGCCCGACGTCGAGCGAAGCGAGGAAAAAGAAAAAAAAAGAAGAAAGAGAAGAGGACGCACCTGGTACAGTAGACCATCGACAGCCGATGAGACAATTGAAAGGACGCCCTTTTTTCCGGCGTATTTCTCAGGAACAGTCAGCTGCGGCAGGCAAAAGTCACCCAGGCCGCTCTGCAGCACAATCGGATAGATTTGCTCCCATTTCTTTTCGTCGGAGGGGTCGGTAGTGACGCGAAAGAGCCATTTAGACTGAGGATGGCTGAGACGGACGGCGACGGCGTCTCCTCCAATGTGAAAGTCGGGAAGGTCTGATTTGGAGAGGTCTGGGGTGAAGCCGCCGCAAGGGCCCGTGTCTTCTTTGGCGTCTTCGAAGCCAATGGTGGGAGGGTATTTGAGCTGGAAATGGGCAGAAGCGATGCCGGCGAGGGCGGCGAGGGGGATGAGGAAGCGCATGGTGAAAATGGAGGAGGAGGAGAAAAATGGTGATGTTGGAGGAGGGAGGGGAGAGGAGGAGAGTGGTGAGGGGATAGGAGGAGATGGGGGATGAGCTTGGCGGTTTATATCCGGCGGGTTTGGAGAATTGGAAATCAGGAACCATGTAATTAATTTAGTCCATAGGGAAGGATGGATGGATGGATGGTCGGGCCAAGACATTCGGGAAAACGAGCTGGTATCGATACTGCCATCTCCGTACGGAGACTGGTAAATCTGGTCATGGTCCGCATGTGGCGTGCAAACGGGCACAGACGGTGATACTTTGACATACTTTTGCCTAGCCCTCGCAAGTTTCCCTTTCTTCTACTCTTTTTTTTTTTTTACTTTTCTTTTTCTCTCACCTTGACATTCTCTATTAAATTTTAAACTTCAACATTTATGTTTATTCATCTCGTCTACCTCTATCTTCAATCATCCTCACCTCGCACCACGCGTCTGGAAGCGCAATCACCAGCCACCCGCTTGCGGTCTGGCTTCCCGCCTTTATAATAAGTTTAGCTTGGCCGCATGTGGCGCCCCCCTCTGCTTATCCTAAACCAGCCAACCACGGCACTAGCCAGGCCCCCCCATTTTCCACTTCAGCCACAGCTCGTGAGAATATTTGAGCAAGTTTTCCTTTTCCACAGTGGCATCTGCATGCAAATAGCGCCAAACCCACGTTTTTGCCTCTTCTTTTTTTTTCTGGGCCTCGCTGCGCTCGAATGCGGGCTTTAAAAATTCAATAGAAATAAATTCTAGAAAACAGTGTCTATCAGTTTCAGCTTGGTTCAAGTGGTTTGACAGCCGTCTGCGCCAATCGCCAATGATCCATTATCACCCCCGTTCCCAGTCGACAGGTTCCTGTCACATTGACCACCGTTTGGGCACTGACACCGGCACAAGCGGCAGTCTTGATTTGTTCCGGCACACTTCATTCTTCCTCTTGCAAAGTATTCATCGTGACGTCTGATACGTGTTGATATACCCTCTGCTTTGCCAGACGTCGTCGACTCGCACATGTTCACTACCACGTACCTCTGCATCACCGGCACCGCCGCACCACCATCATGGACATGAGCATGGGCGGCATGCACATGGACCACGCAGGAATTGGCTCCGAAATCAACCACGCATTCTCTCGTGACTACTGGTACATTATCGCCGGCGTCGTCGGCCTGCTCGCCGCCATCCGCGCCGTCAACGTCTACGCCGCCCACGTCCGGTACTTGCATTCCTAATCCTCATCATCCGTACCAGCACATCTCTAACACACTCGCAGAATCTCCTCGTGTCGTAATCCCGCCATACAGCATCCCACCCGTCCCGATGGCCGCCTGTCCCAGGCCTGGGCCACAGCCACGGCCGTCGTCCGCGAAATCAGCCATCCGCAGTACTACCTCCGCGTCCGCGCCCTCCGCTGGGCTACTCCCCTCCCGCTCGGCCGCATCCTCGTCCTGCTCTGCTACTGGGCCGTCGTCATCTACCTCATGTCGTGGCGCGTCGTCGCCAACGACGCCACCTACTGGGAGCGCATCGGCTTCCGCAACGCCTGGGTCACCGTCTGCCAGCTGCCCATGCTCTACCTCCTCGCCATGAAGTACAACCCGCTCGGCTTCCTCGTCGGCTCGAGCCACGAGCGTCTCAACTGGCTGCACCGCTGGGTCGCCCGCACCATGCTCATCACCGCCACCTGCCACGGCTTCCACTTTTGGACCGAGTGGGTGCGCGCCGACTTTGTCCAGTACGAGCTGGAACTCATGCCCATGGTCAAGTACGGCCTCGGCGCCTGGGCCGTCCTGCTGTGGTCCGTCGTCGTCGGCTTCGTCCCCATCCGGCGCGCCGCCTACGAGCTCTGGCTGCTGCAGCACATTGCCTCGGCCGTCGTCATGCTGTGGCTCATCTACAAGCACATTCCCGCCAACGCGCGCCATTTCCTCTGGATGGCCATTTCCTTTCTCGCTGTTGACCGGCTCGCGCGCTGGGCCAACCTGCTCTGGCAAAACGTGCAGCTCCGTCGCGGCAAGTCTTCCTGCGAGAGCCGCAGCCGCGTGGGCCACCGCGTTGTCGCCCGCGCCGTCAGCGACACCACCACCGTTCTCACCATCAAGGACGTCCATTTCAAATGGTCCGCCGGCCAGCACATCTACCTCTGGGTCCCACGTCTCGGCCCGCTCGAAGCCCACCCCTACACCATTGCTTGCGCGCACACTTTGCCCGGCACCTGCTGCTGCAACAGCATCCAGCTCATCGTCCGCGCCCACACCGGCTTCTCCCGCCGCATCAACAAGTACGCCGCCGAGAACCCCTCCGCCGAGCTCACCGGTCTCGTCTCCGGCCCGTACGGTGCTCCCGTCAACTGGGACGCTTTTGAGCGGCTGGTGCTCATTGGCGCCTCCACTGGCGCCAGCTTCGTCGTGCCCGTCCTCGAAGCCGTCGCTGCCAAATCTCGGCAAAACACGTGCGTTCGCCGCATTGACCTCGCCATTGTCGCAAAGTCGCCCGCCGAGACGCAGTACTACATTGCGCGCGCCAAAGACGCCGCCCACGCCGCCCACACCCACGGCATCGACGTCCATCTACACCTCGCCATCACTGGCGGCCACCAGCCCGCCGACGGGAAAGCGGGCGGCAGCCTGCTGCGCGGCGGTGAGTCGCGTGCTAGCTCCGACATGGATGCCGACGAAAAGAGGGTCGCCGTGCACCAAGACCATGGCGCTGCCCTGGAACGCGGGAGCGGCTCCGACCTCGATGCCGACGAAAAGAGGGTAGCCGTGCACCAAGACGAAGACGACGCCACAGACCGCGGAAGCGGCTCCGACAGCGGCGATTCACGGCAGGCCGTGCACGTGGTGAGAGAGTACGCGGCCCGGCCCGACATTGAGGCCCTCATCAGGGAGCCCGTCGAGGAGGCCTGGGGCGAGACGGCCGTGGTTGTCTGCGGCGGCAAGGAGATTGTGGCCAGGACGCGCAATTGCGTCGCTGCGCTGAGCGACGAGCGCGCTGTGCACAAGGGGACGGGTGCGCAGGGGATATACCTGCACGTGGAGGAGTATGCATTTTGATGATTGTTATACGTTTTATTATACGAGCATGTACTTGACTACCATTGTTTCATGTTTTTATTAGATAGTCATGATGTGAAATGTACAAAGGTTAAATATATTTAGTACATTATGATGCAAAGAAACGTTGCCGCTATTTGAAACTTGATTATGCAAACCGCCAAAGACACAGCATGATTTACACTGCAACATGACTACCTAGACGGCATTGCCCATTACCATATTGACATTGCCACATTATCATATTGACATTGTCCATTACCGTATTGACATTGTCCATTACCATATTGACATTGCCACATTAGTGTATCGAGGTGCTACCACGACCTTTGCATATTATGCATCACGCATCATGCATCATGCATCATACGTCTGGGCCTCTTCCATCTGTCGTCGATATCGCAGCCTCTCTCGTTCCGGCGTCTCCATCCGTACACAATCATAACATGCCCACACTGAAAACAACAGCCGCCACAATCTACACCAACACATTAGTCCTTTGTTTCCATTCACACTCTCTATTCTATGCTTACATGACCCCCACCAAGAACCAGTGGGCCGCACTCATCAGCCGCCGCAGCGTATACGCCTCGCCGTACTGCTCGTCATCGAGCTGTCGCCGAAACTCGTAGTCGTCCTTGTTGACGGACCGCGCGCCGGTAAAGATGACGAGAATGAGGCCGCCGAGGCAGATGGCCATGGACACCAAGTCGTGCAAAAGAGCACGCGCGGGCGGCAGTGTCTGGAAGCCGGTCGCGCAGTTTGTGGTTGAGGCTACTTGCCAGCTGTCGTTGAGTATGGCGGCGGCGACCTGGTAAAGTCAGCGCTGCATTAATTATAATATCTCTGCATTAATCATAATATCTCTGCATCAGTTATAATTTCTCTGCAATTTGGGTGGGTTTTTCTGCATCGATTCTGCATCAATTCTGCATGATTTCTTGTCCATCGATTTCGCATAGTTTCCCTGCATTAACCGTATTTTCAACGTCTTGGACGGTGGATGTGATGCTCCCCCACACCCCGCATTGTCTCCATTCTTGGCGCCGATCCAACAGCGGTCCCAACGAGCGGTGACAGTCTACGCAGGTAGAATAGACTGAAATGTGTTGAAATCGGAGAGGGGAAAAAAAAGACGACAAAACTTACACCTATCATGGCACCGGCCACGGAGCCAATCTTGCCCGGCCAGCGGTTCGCAATGAAGCCCAGCACAACCATGGCCGCTATCGAAGTGATCCACCCCAGCGTCCGCACCACGGTCTGGCACGACGCCAACGGTGTCGTATGTCTATTCATCAAAGACGCATTCCTAGGAATTTCGTAGCGCGTATATAATACCGGAATGGTAGGTATGCTGGGCTACCTTGTGCCAACGAGAAAATGAGGGTGAGATGACGCGATGACGATGAAGAAGTAGATGGAGGACAGAAACAGAGAATCATGGTCAGGGAAAGAAATAGAAGCCGCTCAATGCTCAGTGGTTACACTTGGATAACGCCTCCCGCCACGTGAACCCAGCCGCAAGGCTCTTTGTCTTTTACGCCTGCGAGGACAAGGGGCTACGACGGCCGGCGTGGCGTGCAACGGCAACGCGTCGTGTTGATTGGCTAGACGGCGCGGGGAAGGGCTAGAATTGCTGTCCGTCAATGGCGCATTCTACCCGCCCACGTATGTGCCTGGGGGTTGCTATCGGCTTGTACAATGGAACAAAGGCCACGCTGGACTTGAAAGGCGGCGCTTGGAAGCATCCCTTTGCACACGGGGAAAGCGTCGATGTGCATGATTGATCCGATTTCATCGTGGCTCTTCAGCGCTAATCTAGGGTTCATCGGGCCCCTTGCCGACCAATTCACGCCCTTGGCATCGCCTCTCTCCACCTCTGGCTTACTACGCCCGCATAAAAATCCCTCGCTGCATAGCTCAACGATATATGCTTAAAGGAGAACGTGTTGGTATTTATATCCCTGTCCATCGACGTGGAGACGTGCAATCGTATGCTTTGGAAGTGGGCATAGCAGGTCGTGGCTTTTGTACGACCACGCATGGACGGACTGGAATGCAAAGTATCCGCGACAAGAAGCATCCAGCCATTTTGTACGAAAGAAAAAAGGAAGCACACAACTCCAGAAAACAGCAACTAGTTATTTATAGCCCACGAAAGGAGGGGCATCATGACCTGTCAGCCTGTTTCAATGCCATTCCAGTCGGTCGATCAATATGCAAGACACGACCTATCCTCTTTTCCAACTAGGGAGAACGCGACCCCTTTTGCGATGAGCATTCCAGACATGTTGCGCGTTTTATCGTTTGGATCCGTCTAGACTCGCAAAAAGGTCATTTGCATGGGCAAGACATGTCTCGCAGCGGCAAAAGGAACAGCAAGGGGGGGGGCTATAAAGAGTTAATCTCCCGCCCGCCCTCTTGCTCTTCATCCTGACGGAAACGACGCCGACTTGGAAGTAGAAGAAAGAGAAAGTCACACTCGACAGCCATCACCCACACATACAAGTGCAAGCCATCGCACCATGAAGCTCTCCGCCGCTCTCGCCGCCGCGGTCCTCGCTGGCACAACCACCGCCCTGCCCGCCGTCGCCGAAGCCGTCGCCGAGGCCGCCGCCGCAGTCCTCGCTGCTACAACTACTGCCCTGCCCGCCGTCGCCGAGGCTGCCGCCGCGCCCCCCCACCAGAACTGGGGCATGCCCATAGTCAACCACATTCCCGTGCCGGGCGCGCGCCGCAGCAGCCCCGAACTCGACAAGGTGTCCACGTCTGACAATGGCGAAGACGACGACGACGACCTCGACGGCTTCAGTCACGCTGTGAAGCGCCGCGGCGACGAAGATGACGACGACGATGACGATGATGATGACTTGGACGACAATGGCTCCGGTTCCGCTGTGCACCACCACCACCACCGCCGCGACGACCACGACCACGATGACGACCTCGACGGCTTCTATTCCGTGGAGCGCCGCGCCGGTGGACGCGGCAAAGGTGGCGGTGATCTCACCCGTCCCAAGCCCATTGCTCTCACCTTGACCCACCCAAAGACGATCCCCGACGACGGCCGCGGCGTCGACAATTCGGATTTCGACAAGTCGGATTTTGAAAACTTTGGTGAGGAGTTGATGCGCCGCGCCGGGCGCCACCGGCCCATTGTGGACCACACGCCCGTGGAACGACGCCGCCGCCGCGCCGACGCTGGAAAGCCGGTTGCGGATGCGTTTTGGGGCATGCCCGTCGTGGAACACGTTCCCGTGCCGGATACTCGTCGGGAGGCGGCGGCCGAGTTGGAGAGGCGCAGAGAGCCGTTTCCTATTGTGGATCACAAGCCTGCTGAGTCTTGAAAAGGCAGTTTTGTAGTTGGCCGTCTTTGAATAGGGAGAGGGGGGAGATTTGTAAGATGCATGTTTTTCACGGACAAGGTCATGGACAAGGATCAACGCGTTGTAATAAGATATGGGAAAATGATTATTCTAGTTTTGTTTTGTTTTGGGAGATTTTTTCTTTTTTGTAGCAACTGAACTGGCTTTTGAAACGCTTGACAATATGCACCCACCTTGCGTGACCAGTCCAAGTCCCCAATCAAGCTAGCAACCGAATATTTCTAAATATCGACTACTTGCCAGAGCATAATTAATTTGCATCCTATGGTACTCGGGCCGTTCTTCCTCGGTCGTAAGACCAGTAACGTCATGTGCATATAGCTTAAGCGGACGCTGTTAGCTAGCCTCCAGGTTTCGAAAGCCGAAACGGAGAGGGATGGTGAAAGTGATGCCCGAGGGTAGGACAAGTCCTTGATAGTACTCTCTAGATTATCAAGTTCAGGTGTTTAGCATGGCAGTGTTGCCTCTGCACAGCCCGCTTGCCTTCTCACCGGCCACTACCGTATGGAAGGTCGGTCACGACGCTGGCACGGCTGGCAACGTAGACTTGTTGCCATGACAGAAAAGAGGTGGCTGTGCCATGTCAGATGCACGCGGCCTTGTTCTCATTGCCCCAACACAGCCCCTTGCCATCTCATTCGCCATTAACTAGTCACAATGTTGTTCTTGAAACCTGGGTGCCAAGTCTCTGCGATGCACATGACAATATCGGGCTGTCTAAGCCTACTGATCCATGTCAGTTACTGCGGGAGATCTACGAAATCTTCGGCCCGCATCGCAAGGGGTTGAATGTGGCGGCCTCCAAGTCATCATTGGTGAGTCTAGTTTGTTTCAAGTTCAGCCAGCCACCAAAAGTACTCTACAACTTGAGACCAGGTACCAGGGTTGCAGGGTTACGGTATCCAATGCGGACTATTACCCCCCAAATATTTATTCTCAAGTAGCCAGTGTAACCGTCTCAGTGGCTGCAGTGACGTTAGTCGGGGGCTGTGGCGACGTCAGTGGCATCTTTACTTGAACCCGCCACCCCTTCACTGTAGCGAGTGTGCCGCTTTCCAGGCGGTCACGCCGTCTTTGATGTGCTCCTCGGCCAAGAAAATTTCCATGACGGCTTTCATTCCAAACTTTGATTCGTCATCTTCATATCTCAATTTTCCTTCGGCACGCTCAGTGGAAAGCTGCCTACGGGCGCCGCCCCAAGCATGCCATCTTTAGTACTATCATTGGCGAAAATGTCACAACGGAGTCTGCCGCTCCTGGAAGCAGGTATACAAATTGAACACTTTGCAAAGCTATTTCTAATTACTAACATACGTTCCAAATCTGAAGATTTGCAAGCGACACCGACTGGCCGAGCTCCATCATTGGCCATGCGATCGAAGGACGAAAAGCCCGTCGACAAATCAAGTGCAGGCTTCATTATTGGGATGATTTTTCTGCCTATTGGTGGGCTTGCTCTTCTCTACAACCTCGTATTATTATTTAAGGCGCTTTGCAAAAGGTACTGGAAGCTATCGCGGCCGTGCCTAGCATTTCTCGCGGCAGTCAGACTCGTGGTCTGGAGGGTGCTGGGGAGGCAGAAGCCCACCGTAGACTCTCTCTCGAGACGGTACAGAGAGGCGCTCGAGAGGATAGTTTCGGCACGCCTTGAGAAGGAGTCGAGCAACGAGTTTGGAGAGCCAGTCTTTGTCTCTCACTACACCAATAACGGCGTCTTCCGCCACTGGGTCCTGCATGCGCATGGCCACAAGTACGAGCTGCGTCGAAAGGCACCCTCTGCGGCACGAATAGAATGGCAGGGCTCCACCAGCCTTTTCGCCTCGGCAGAGTATTACGAGCCGGTCGTTGGCGTCTCTGGCTTTAGCATCGAGCTTTATAAGTCGTCCGTGCTGGCGGCCTACTCTCCCGAGGTTGGGTGCTATTTTTACAGCATGGTTGGGTGGACGACCCTTTCCGAGGAAGAAATCGAACACGAGTGTTTGGAGGTGTTTCAGCGTTTCGGTAACTACGGTCTCTTCGATAACAACTGCCAACATTTCCTGCGCGCACTGGCCGATAAGATCGTGACCACCAGGGCGCCCGATTGGCAGTGGTTGATGAAGAACTCGCCGAGTGGCTACACGTACGGCTTCAAATATCCTTTACCGTACGAGGCCATCTGTGCAGCAACGGCTATTACGCGCTTGAAACGGGCCAGGCCCCATCTAAGTCCAGAGGAACAGAGGGAGGCGGACAAGTTCATCGCCTCGCTTGAGGACCGCGTTGAGACAGCCGTACATCAAGTTTCGCGCAAATCTGCTCCGTGCTTGGCTGATGGAGTGATGGGAGGTGATGGCGGTGGTGATGGCGGACAAGGATCAGGAGATGGGGGACATGACGGAGGACATGGCGGAGGACATCATGATTCTGGAGGTGGCGGGGGGCATGGCGGAGGTGATGGCGGAGGCGGAGGCGGAGGAGGCGGTTCATGCTGATCAAGGCGACTGTGTATATAGATGGTTCATGATCAGAAAACAGGACATTAGATTCAACATATTATATTATTAAAAACTTTCTCCTATGGTAAATAATCAATTAGTATATTATTCGATTTATTACTTACCTTATACTGTTAAATATATCAAATATATTGTGATTAATTCATTTTTATAAAACTAGTCTAAAAACTAGCTATACTTCCTTATATTCTTCTCCTTATTTTAGTATAGCCTAAGTAGCCTAATACTAGGCAACTTCGCCTCATGTACGCTAAGATTGACCCACAATTCTACGAGATGAAAATTAGTGCCATGGTTTCACCTTAAACATTCTGTCCTAGAATTGACCAGAAGGCCATGTGGACAGCCCAAACAGAAAGGCCACTCTTTGAGGTACCTGCACAGTCGACAAGGGAAGCCACAGTCGAGTAGGGAAGCATACTACTCCCGCCTCAGCAAGATGTCAAATCAGCGAGCACTATGAGATCTCTAGCGAGGATGATAATCGCGCAGAAGAAAGTGGGCCGTATGCTACGGCAAGGCTACAGGCGTCTGCATCCTGTCTTATCGTGGGGAGAGCTAACTTACTCCACACATCAGGCCATAAGGCAGGGCCGACAACCGGCTGCTGTTGGAATTATTGCGATCATTTGTAGAGGATTCCGGGATGACGTATTGCACAAGCCGAGACCGCAGAATCTACAAGGCGTGGTACAACGCCGATTGAAGATTCTTCTTTGAGTGGCCGCCACTGAATCGCAAAAATGACGTGCAAAGCACCCATGTTGCATCGCATGAAGATCCTGTGCCTCACGTACCCAGCAGGTCAGAAGGCAATGCCGCTGCGACCTTGGTTCAAGCTGACCTTGTGTAGGGGCCTACCGCCTCGACCACTCGATACCTCGTGTTGCACGTTGGCAGGCAAAGAAAGAGGCAATGGCCCCTCTGCGGCTTCGTTGCAGGAGCGGTAAGTAGACAAACCGATGACCAATAAAATTGCGTCTCCTGTAAAAGTCTGGCCGGGGGAAGCAAATTTACATATCTGGGCAGGATTACCTATCATTGAAGCGGTTGGACGGGAATCCAGAGTAAGCCCAAAGGGGCGGCGGGCCAAGGCTCGAACCCATTATACTGGATAGCCACGTGGACCATTGCGTACGGACCTGGATGCTGAGATTACGAAATCTGCCAAGGTTTACGTTCTTGGTATCATGCAGGTCTCATTAAGGACCTGGATCTACTGCTTCACTCTCATGTCGAGACTCAACTGGATGGAGTGTAGGGGACTCTGAGCGACAATGAACTGGCGCTTGCCGAGTCCAAGTGGCTATTAAACGGCGATGACAGCGCCAGCGAGGGAGTTGATTTAGTACTACAGCAGCCGGGGGAAGAGTTAGTGACAAAATGTGAAAGTGAGGCCGAATAGGCGTGATCTAATGAACAGTCTCCCAGGTGCATTTGTACATACATGTGTACATCCACTCCACTCAACTCAAATATATCACATCCACCATGTAGAGGTCTGAAATGGAGCACATCCACTCGACTTGGCCTAAATGTGGATGGGTGTAGTGGCTTCGAGGCTTGGCGCGGGCTAAATTGTAGGATGAACGACGAGGTCCAATGGGGAGGGGACAGAAGCTCACCACCGATTGGGCCAGGGGCAATTTGGAAACGGCCTGGTCTGGACCGGCAGCTGTGCAACCTTTGGAGCAAGTTCCCAAGGTCCGAGGATATGTCACAGTCTCGTAATGGTGAAGGGGTGTTGAGATATTGGAGTCGATGTTGGAATCAGATTTTCCGGAGTCACGCGATACACACTGCCACTTGGGTTACTGTGGTTAAAATAACAATCCCGGACTGCCCCCTCATGGCTGCGAGTCACCTCTTCTTTCTGTGTCCCTTGGCTATAAAACTGAGGCGCAATGCTTCCACTTTCCCGGCGATGGATCCATCCGAGTCCACCAAGATAAGATTTTCTGTTTTATTGTCGCTGGGGACTGATAACAGCACTGCTGTAAACAGTCATATTGTGCCGCATTCTGCAAAATCGTTGCAGTATTGGGAAAAGAAAGTTTCCAGTGAGCTGATCCCACGGCTAAAGAGATGTGCCGTGGGTAAGGCCCAGCCCCTGCAGTCGAGTTGATACATGGCCTTTCCAATGCGTACTGAAGGCTTGGCAAAGAATATATATAGTGAGCCGTACCACATTTCCTCTCGCAAAAACTGACTTTCTCATCAACTATTTTGCATACATCTACTCACCATGAAATCCATAATCCTCCTTTCCATGACCCTGATCGCGTCTGGACTCTCGAGCCCTCTTGTTAACGACCACTTGCCACACCGGGCGTGTTTCCCACAGGGTCAGGTCTGCAATCGACAAGGTGATCCGGGCCATTGTTGCACAGGCACAACTTGTCTTCCTGTAAGTGCCAACGTGCGATTTCACACATTGTCAATTCTAGTGTCTAATTAGTTCAATCTAAGCAACCACTTGGTGGCCTGTCCGTTTGTGCTTAGCATTCAGAAAAACGGATCGATTTAGTCGCTGTATAGAGGTCTCCAATGAAGTTCAGGCTCAGCCGACCATTTAGGGAGTATCAGTTCTTTTGTACCGGATTCAACACTAGCACGACCAAGGTCAAGTGCGAGCTGATAATCTGATTATTCTTTAAGAATTAAAAGGAGGTACTCGCAGAGAGATTTCTTACCCATGCTATATTATAATATAAAAAGGTGCAAGATATTTTGTAAACGTGCAACCACGTAGAGCCTTTACAGAAGTCACGAAGATCCCCAGTGCGCCCAGGTTACTAAATCATTGTCATAAACTACTAATATCTTTAATTAGTATTAT